>VZTZ01004904.1:208002-294973 GCA_013400955.1 Drymodes brunneopygia
GGCTGTGTGGGCCGTGAGGGAGAGGCAACGACCCGAGCCCAGCCCCGAGCCGGTCCCAAAGGGCGCCCGTCCCACGTCGGGGATCAAACTGGCCAGAGAGAGGGGATGCAGAGGAGCGGAAGAACCCTGTCCGTCACCAGTCTGTCCTACCATAAATGTGCGTAGGGGACACCCCAGTCCTACCCCTTCGTAAACCGGATGACTTCCTTAGGAAATTTTCCGCTCCGAAATACTCTCAACCAGCATCCCATCTTACTACTGGTACAATGGCCCTTCTTCACGTCCTAGGAAAAGAGCCCACAGCCCCGTCTCTNAGCCAGCGGAACTGGCTGCTGTCCGAAGGGCTCCTGCCGGCGGAGCGAAGGCGCCTTCCCTCGGACGCGGCGGGACGCTCGCCAGGGCCACCCTTTGCCCCTGCCCTGCTCGCCGCAGCGGCTGCAGCGTCTCACCCACTCCGAATTCCGCCGTGCGGAAGAAGGCACTGCCTTTCCCAGAGTCTCCCTTTCTTCCCCAGCGCCTCGCTGACCTTCGCAACGGGGTTTCAGGCGATGCCCAAAGGAAAAAAAAATCAAAGAAACCCCACCCCAAACAAAAAAAACTCCAACTAGATCAAAACACCGGCAGCGAACACCAAGCAAATGAAGAAATGTAACAACTGGAAGACACTGAGTTCGACGATTGGTAGTCCTCTTGTCTGACGGGCAGTGATTTACTTTAGACCCAACAGAGGATATACCACCCGTCTTTGGTCATTATATTTATTGCCTCTTAAATAAGCATAATAAAATTGACAACCGCAACCAAAACCAAGAAACATTCTACGCATTTTAAAACCAAACACAGAGTTATCTGCATGGAAGTTAAAGAGGTCGGGTTAATCAGCTGAAGAGAGTCAATATGTGTAAATCAAAAATTAAGTCCAGTTAAATTGGGTATTATTGCTTAGATCCTGCAAATAAATATTGCAAAATTAACAACCAGAGAAGCAGTAGGGAGAACCAAAAAGGAGACCAAGTCCAAACAGGGAAAAATTGGAATTCAGTCTACCAAGATGTTGTTGTGTTCAGATGAATATCTCAACCACATACAGTTTATTAGACTTCTGAGGAGAGGCTGCCTAACTACAACAGGAAAAAAGAAAAGTCAAATCAAAAACCACTGAAAAGGATTTACATAATGCTAACACTGCAACTTTCAAAACTGCAGACATAAACTTGTTAAAGTGGCTACATACAAAATAGGAGAAACCTAAGTGAAAGGTAGCGCAACCAGAATGTTAGTGGGATGAATTAAAGATGGACCGTGACCCTTTGTACAATATTTTCTCATGCATGAAGGCAAAAGCAGGGTCTGTGGAGGGGAGTTTTTATGTGTTGTCCACTGTTCAGTGGTCTCTCTTTTGAATAGGGGCAAATAAAAGCCATTAATAAATAATAACTCTTACATTAAGAACAAGCATGCACAATATACTTACGGCTTAGCATTTTTTCCTGCTAGTGGGACATGTGCCATCCATTACGTATGAAAATGAAAGGCATATTATACAATACAGTGGTATTGGGTGTTGTATGTATGTAGATAGAAAGCAAGTCAGAGAATTAATGCAATAGGTACCACCAATACATGTGTTACGTGTTTGTGACATTCATCTGGAGCATATAATCATAATTAAAGCTACTTGTGGTTTCCTTTGTATTTCTCAGAGTCCCGCATTCCATCCCAGCTCACGACAAGAAATGTACCATGACTAAGTGTAGCAAGAGCTTGAGCTGCTTCTCAGCATTCTTCCTCTTCCTCTATAAGGTGTGTATTTCTGGCTGTATGGTTAGTTGTATCCACATATTGTGACTTTTCCAACTGTGTTGCACCCAGCTTCAGTTTCCTTGGGTAAACAAATACGTACAGGGTGAACTCAGCATCCGAAGATTTTGCAGTGCAGTGTATATTTTAACAGTTTCATGCCAAAAACACACTTGGCAGGTAATGAATTTTTAAATGGTATCAACTTCCTACCTTGGAATGCAATGTGTTTGAGCTGCAGGTCAGGGGAAATTTGATGTCTTTAGGACAGCTTTCCAGTTTGCCTGTAGGTTGTCTACTATGCAGTGGTCCACTTGGTGACAAATTGGAAAAGAAAGCAAACCTCTTTGGAGAAGGCAGGCCAGTAAATATGTTCTAACCCCAGGACCATACTTAACATGTACTCTGGGCAACAGTGCAAGTGCAATCAGTAAAGAGGTGGTGTCATTCCCACTGCTGTCAAGGGTACCAAAATGAATGGAAGGCCTAGGAGAGAGACTAGACATGATCTGATCTGAAGACCATATGCATTTGATCTGTGTTGTAGGATGAAATATATGTGTAAGGGGTGGTTAAAGTGAAGAGAATGTGATCTAGGAAAAAGATAAAAAAGGATGAATGTGGCTTTAGGGGTGGGAGAAAAATGTATGGAGGAACAAACAGAATGACTGAGGGGCAGAGGTGAGAGAAATGTTTAAGAAATTGAATGCAGTGTCATTGGAAACTGAGAAAATAAGGAAGAAGGGAAGAAACCAGTGGTGAACAGAATATAAAAGAAAGAGCATGTCAGAATGAAGAATGAAGAGAGGGAAGATGGAGGCAGGGCAAGAAAATAGAAAGACGAAAGCTTCATCCCAGAGTGTGTTTATAATTGGTACTGAGGTTGTGACAAATCAGATGTTGCCACTAATGATGATGATTTGACACTCAACTGCAGAAATTTTCCAATCTCCTTCATAAAAGTATTTTCCTGTTAAAGTACAACCAGTCTTAGTGTATGTGATAAAACATAGCTATGCTTATATTAATTTCCACACTGTAATCATTTAGTTTTTCACCACTCTTGAATTTGTATAGAACTTCTTTCTTATTAGAAAGGAAATGCTTTTGCTTACTTGTTTGTTTATTTTGTTTTTAAGAAAGCACTGTTCTTTTAAAAGAAAATTACCACAAAACCTCCCTCCCCAAAAATGTCTCTCTCTGTCTGTAACTCCTGTAGGTCAAAGAGGACCCCTGCTTCACATATGTGCAGAAACTAGCAGGCCTATAAAAACTTGATGTGAATCAGCACTGCTCCATTAAAGGTCAACTACAGCTGAATCAAGCTACTCTTAAAAGGCATCTACCAGAAAGAAGAAATATGAGACAGACAGGAACAGTATAGAAAGGGATAGGTATTAATCGGAGCAAAAGACAGCAAAAACAAGAAAATTCTGCCAAGCTTTAATACTTTTCCACTAAATGTTCAACAATGGCCTTATACCCTATACATTCTGTCTGGCTAAGGTCATGTTGAACTTAGCTATGCAAAAGGAAGCAGCTGTCAACTGTAGCACATGGCAGATGGAGAAATCTTATCAGATTTTTAAAACATGAAATTACTTCTTTTTCTTTAATTTAGAAATTGATTTGCTGTGTGACATTAGAAACCCTTATACTGGAACCACATGTTGCAATGAGCCATCTTCTACCTCTGTGTGACAAGATAAGGATGTTTTTGTTATGTGTGTATATTTTGCCATACTTGGATTTTCAGAAATGATTGGGGTCAGCCTTATTTATCTGTTTCAGACCTCCTTCCCCTTTATCTAGGCTGTACTATAAATATTATTCTGATAATGATGAGTTTGGTAACATTTGCTTATGTGGTGAAAAGGAAAAACAGTTTTATTTCAGGAATTATGACAGGAGGTCAGAACAGGTGAGCAGAATAGTCCTTCTTCTCTTTCAAATCTCTGTTAGAGAGCAGGCAGCATTTCTTGGTGGAGCTTCACCAATCTGAACAGTTATAGAACCCGTGATCCAAAATTCAGCAAATGGTTAACAGTTTGAGACAAAGATTAGATATTCCAGATGCATGAACCTGCTCAGGAGCACCACTGAAAATAGGTTTGGAATTTGCTTTGTGACAAGATGGAATTGTTGGCTTATAAAAAAATAATACTATGCTCAACTGTTGACTTTGCAGTGTCTCAAAGACTCCACAAAGTCATTGCCTCAGGGAGTCATCTGTAGGAGTCACTCAAAAGTTTTTAGCTAAGCAACACATTGAGGCAGGCAATAATCATTATACTCATTTTACAGATGAACTGAATTCTCCTTTGAGTAAAAATGGGTGAAATTCTGCTGTCAATATCGTCAGCATATTGAAGATGAGGTTTCTTGTTGACTTATAGTACAACAACCTGAGATATTCCTCAGCTTTAAAGATCAAAGTAACCCAATCTCTGCATCTTTATGTTCCATCAAATAAATATGTATTACTAAGGTAGCTCTGTGTGCAATATTATACTGGAGCATAAGCTTTAAGATGTAAGCACATATAAACCCAAATATTTTTACATACATTTTCATCTGTGAAAGAGCTAGATCTGCAAATCTAGCAGGTGCTCCTGCCTACCAATAACCAGTTATAAAGTGAAAAAACCACACAAAAATTAGGATAGTACTTTCTTCCTTTGGCTCTGAGATTATTTATTATGCAAGTAGACTCCTTTAAGAGCTCTGTTTATAAAGCGGTAAAGCATCTGCCTATTTCTAAGGACTCAAGTAAGTCCACTGTTACAAGAGGCCTTTTTGAAGGCAGGTTGTCTGTGGCTTCCTGAGCCCCTGACACGTTTCATTCATTCACAATAATTCTCATTTATTGTCATCACCACAAAAGACCGGTTATAGCTGTTTAGGGTGAAATCTTGCTCCATTCTTACAGAAGAGGAAAAAAAGACTTTCTGAAAACCACCAGCTTGAATTGTTATTTGACTTCATCTGCTTCCTTTTTTGGAAGAAGTGTTTTTGTTTATATGGATTGGCTGCATCTAAACACACTTTGCATCTGGAGACCTCTGTAACTTTCAGAGCTCTAAAGGAAACACAGCCATGTACTTCAGAAGGGCTGCTCTTTGACTGAGGGAAATAAAGAGCAATGGTTTTATGGAAATTGTTTATGGAAAGTCAAGAGGATGTTAGGCAAAGTTTCTTGCAACTTGCCTCTCTTTTATGAATGTTTCAACACAATTTCCTGTTATCTTTTCTTCCTGTGAGTTACTCCTATCTAATATCATTTAATGGAAGAAAAATGAATAATTGAATGTACATGAACACAGCTTACATTAATAGGATTATCTGGAATAGAGAAGTATGACAAGAGAAGTAGAACTGTAGAAGTATGCATTTTGAAGTCTAAACACAGAAATTCTTACTCAGGAGATCAATGACATTGATAGTAATCAGGCTACACGTATATGTAGATTTATTCACTTAAATCACCTCTTGTATAAATGTTTCAGTACAGAGGTCTGTGACAGAAACCTTAGTTACAGGTGTTATTTTCCTCAGGTTAGTAAAATTTTCATATGAGAAAAAAACCCCTCATCTTTAAACACTTAATTATTTTTTCCATCTAATATCTATCCACTACACATGAACACTTTTTTTGTTGGTTTTTTTTTTTCCCAGAAAGCAACAAAAATGACTATATCATAGTGTTTGGAATACTGTTTGTCAGAAGCTGGAAATATCTTGCTCACCCATGTCCACTTACAGAAGCAAAATTGACATAAGCTTCTCAAAATTTTACCTAAGACAAACCAAATTTTGCAAAGTATTTTTATACAAAAGATAATGAGCATCAGAAATTACTCACAGACAGTCAAAATACTGTTGAAAATTTAATTCTTATGCTAAAGTATATATTAAAAATGAAGAATAATTTTACAAAGCCCTTTTTTTCTAGTTCATGTTCTGATGACATAGAAACAAAATGGAAACAAATGAGAGTGTGAGAGCGAAGAGGAATTAAGGGATGCTAAACACAAATTGTAGCCTTTTTCAAAGAGAGATGTCTTGTGACTAGACAGTGCTAGTAGAATTATGAGTAACTAGGATTCAGATCAGTAGGGTAGCAGATTTACTTTACTATCAGAATCGTAAACAGAGAGCATGGTTAAGTTGTATTTTACTTCTCCTTACTTGTGTTCTGTTCTTTTAAAAAAAAATTAAACCAAATATGCAACTAATCTGCCAATATCAACAAGATCTTTAGAAATTTTCCAACAGAGAACAAGCATGTTTTAGCATTTACAGTAAATATTTTCTTTTTTTGATAATACCCCTACCCACATTATTCTTGTGAAAATTCTGGGTTGCTAAGTAAACATCTTGATACAATTAAATCCAGAAACTTTCAGAGACTAAGTCTACAGCTTGTGAATAGAACACATATAAATGGTATAAATCTCCCAAATAAGTAATACTATCATTTCAGTATCCTCTGTGCAACCAATAATACACTGTGATTTTGCAGTAGATCTTTAACTGATTAATTGCAGGCTTTCACCAAAAAATTTTGGTTTTTTATTCCCCTAATATATCAATAATAAAGCTATTACATTAACAGAAAAAAGTGTGTGCTGATATGACATAAGGCTTACAAAACTAATTTAAAACCATGGCTGTGAAATGCTGAATATAAGACAATATGCACTTAGTTTTGCTTAGGTAGTGCAGGGATATGCAGACAAACTCTGAAGCAGAAATAGGCAAACAAAAATGGCTATTATTTCCTTGCCATCTGCTCAACTAGATATGACAAAAAAAAGGTATAGTGAATGTGTGGTTGAGAGACTTAATTTTATGACCACTGAATACCAAGGTCAGTTCTATAGCTGCTTAAAATTAACCACTGAACTACTAAAATAAATAAGTAATTAAAAATGAATATTTCCTATTAACTTATAACTATTGATTATATTGCAAAGATGACCTGGGTGAACTGAACCCCAATATGAATGTGCTGGAGGACATTTTACAGGCAAAGTAATGCCTATATGACCTCTAACTTATCAAAATACAAAATTCTAGATACATTTAAAAGTAGATACAGAAATACCCCAACAGCTGAGGAAATGTCAGATATTGCTGTATGCAGATGTTTGTAAAGAACCTCTGTTCAGTATAGCCCGTGGGAGTAAATTATGAGTCTGAGACCATCCTTGAAGCTCCTATATCTTGGTGTCCTAAGAGCTGATGTGAGAATGCACAGCCCTTTTTACAGGACTGTCTCATGATGCGTGCTCCACTGGAGTATAGTAATGCTCTGGCCACAGAGCATCTCTTCAACATGTCTTAGAGCCAGCTGCTACTCAGTTTTCTGTGCATCTGGCTGGATAAAAAGCCTAACAGAGTCTGTGCATCACTGACATGTACAGGGCCAGAGTGGCCCTCAGGGTATGCCTCGGTACATTCATGATGGGTACAGAAAAGTACTAAGGCAATATTCATTGTCCCTTCTTTAAAAGCTGTGGTTCTGGTTGCCTTGAACATCATCAGAGATATTATTAGCATTACAGTCCCCAGTGGGAATCAAGACTTAGCATGTTTGCCACCATAAAAACATAATAATAAAAAATAAATCTTCCTCAATTCTTTTAGAATCTGTAATGCCGCTGATGGGAAGGAGAGGAACAAAATGTGGCACGTAAAGTGAGTTTTGGGAGATTAAACAGCACACACGAAAAGAACATGGAATGAAATTCAGAGCTCCTGAGGTCCATGTTAATGAATACCTCTATATGTTGCGCGCTTAATATGCCTGATTTTAAATACAGCAAGGGTTAGATCCAAGAAAATTGGTGCCATTATAGAAGATTTACATCTTGTCTTTCAAAATTATTTGATTTTAAAATTTTTAAATTTTTTTTTTTACTAGTGAGGTAAATCTGCAACCTTGTGTTAGGTGTCTCCTTTTGCAGGGATGGGGAAAGGTATGTGGTCCCAAAAATGTATCCAGCATAATAGCACTTGCCTGCAGTCAGCATACTGATCAAAGACATGTGCAGTCATCCTGAGTGGGAAGCACCTGCAAAACATTAGGTCTTCAGTCTTTACCCTGTTCATAGCTTTGCCTTCTTTGCAAAAAAGTACTTCAGTCTGCCTGGGAGCAATAGCTCAGTGACCCATATTTAAAACAAACAAAACCAATAGAAAACATAGCAAAGCACGACGTCGCTGTCAGGCACCCGTTATACAACAACCTAGAGATTACAGGGCTTTGCCCTGATGTACCTGAGAAGGCTCAAGATGACACCTTTCAAGTCCCTTCAGAGAGCTCCTATCACCTCACTATTACTCTGGTGGGAGCACAGGACACGGAAAAAGCTAGATATGATCCATCCACTCTGCTGAAGGTTATAACTGTGGAGAAAAGATGTGCAGAACTGGAAAATAAGGGCAGGAAGAAGCACAGTTCTGAAGATTAGTGATTGGTTACCATCCTGGAAGAAGAAAAACCCAGACTATTATCTCTGTCTCAAGGCTTATAAATGTATTTTCTTCCTTGATGCGGCATAAAGTGATTGGATAAGAAGCTGGAAATTTAATCTTCTCTGCTCATCAATCAGCACATTAAATAATTTTTATTTAAATAATTATATTCCTCTGGTTCTTGTATTTTGGCCTTGTAAATACTAAATTCTTTTCTGATCTCTGAATAAGTCAGATAAAATATCAGAAACACTGAGCACAGCTCTGTGCCCACTCATGGGGATCTCAGGTGACACCACGTGGAGCTGGTGTGGATATACTCCAAAGTCTCAGCATCTGTGTGCTTAGGTAAGTGTTTGTTAGAGTGACATATACTGGCTCCCAGGAATGTATTAGAAAGAACAAAACAGAAAATGGAAAGAATACTTGAAAACAGAAATGTCTCTATTAATTGTTTTCTTTTTTATGGTGAGATATTTCCAAGAAATAATTATTTGTCCAACGCATAACATTATTTCTTATTGTTTGTAAGCCAAGAGAAGACAAACACAGTCAACAAAATACTTTCAATGTGACTTTTGGAACAAATAAATGTCTGTGCTATGAGTGTATGAAGATTTTTTTCATGAGTATCTGTTTTACATTTATGAATGTTTGGAAATTGTAGCAAGCAGTAAATAGACAGTGAAGAAATCCCACGACTGCATCTTTTCCCGTTCTCCACCAAGCCAAATGCAGCAGAATCATCACCAGCGTACAGTGTGAGTATTACATCACAGCTCTCTTCTGCTGATGGAGCAATCCAGCTAATGGACATTTTTGTAAGACAGATAATTATTTCCTGTCCTTATTCTGATTTCTAAAAATTGTCCTTTCCCTCCCTGCTGGTCTTTCTCTACCATTCAAGCACTCCATCTCTGCTCACATTTCCATCATCCTGTGTGCACTATCAGTTCTGTTTTCTTTCCATTCTTTTTCTCTGCCTGCTGCAATCTCTCAATGCTTTCTGTCCTTCTGGCAATAGAGGAGAGGTAGTGAATTGCTATAAAGGAGTGAGAGAAGGACTACAGAGTGGCCACCTTTGCTCCCAGTTTGCACTTCTTCTCTCAGAATGAAACTTTCCCCTTTATATCAGAGGAAGGGAAAGGTGTTGCTCAGCTGCAGGGCTGTCAAATGAGCGGGGGCACATTGGCCTTAACATCATTAATGGCTTCACAGACATCTCAGTTCCATTGTAAACACCAATTAGTATGGTATTCTGCTCCTCAGCTCTTATTTTTGTCTGTCCTAGCATTCCCTTTTCCCCTCAGACAATGCAGGTACTGTTAAGAATTTCACAGCCTCACAAAGACCAGTCTCATAATACACAAATTTCAGGAAAAAAAAGTGACAAATTTAAATTGGATTATCAGTCTACATGGATTGTTATTGGCTCATATTTTCAAGAATGTCTCTGTAAAGTAAAAGGACCTCCTACTTGACACAGATGCTAAGATTAACTCTGACATTTAGAATATTTCACAACCAGTATTGACTTTGTAAATCATTAGAGCCATCTGGGGCCTGATTCTGTAATTGCTTTTATCAGCAGTTAATGGTTTCTAAAACTGAACATGTTATGAACACTGAATGGAAAGATTTACACCTAATATTAGATAAATATCAAGATATACATCTAGGACTTGTGATTTTTTTTCTTTCTTTTGAGTGCAGTTGATCACCTGAATGTCAGAATTAGCAGAGAACAGCTGTTTCTGGATTGCAAATAGAGGTTTCCAGTCATTTCCATTGGTTTAAGAGGCTGTACCCTTCATTCTCAATGCTCTGATATGGATCTTGTGCAGTTATTCTTCCTATTCTAAGTTCTGATGGATAATTTCCAAGCTTGCTCTCTTGGCACTGTGTGGCGTAGCTCTCTTCTGCTGTGTGTTGGGACTACCCATTCCCCTGGTCCATGGCATAGGCTCTCCTCAAAGCAGACTACACAGTAAGGCATTATGGCTTTGAAATCTCTTTCCTACTGCTTCAGGATGTGTGATACAGGAGTCTGTCCTGTGTTCAAAGAGTCTCTTCTCTTTCCATGGGTTATATGTTTAACTCCCTTCCTAAAGGGGTGTCTGTGTGTATGCTAGTAAATTAGACTTTGCTTCCAAAAACCTTCCTCCACAAACCCATTTAGGAGAACCCAAATAAACTCTTCCTTCTGATTCCCAAGGGTACAAAAATCAATGTATGTAACGGGAACCACTCTGCTCATATTTGATGCCTCATGGTATGAAGTTGCAAGTCTTGGGGCAAGTCCAGATCTGTACAATTAGTGCTAAATTTATTGTACCAGATTTATTCTCTAATCCTAGAAATGCTTCTGCATAGCCCAAGCTAGAACATTGGCACATTGATTAGCTCTCTTCTGTCTGCTTCTGGGTATTTCCTGTTATCTGTCCAGATTACTTGTTGCTGACCTTATTCCCTACACTTTCTCTATCTGGTGAAACTTAGCAGCAACCTAACATTTTAAGTACATCTGTTCTTCACTGTGAGTGTTTGGGCTACCATCCTGGGGATGTTTCTTGTTAAATTTGTGGTTGTGCAGCATTTTGCCCATCATGCTGCTCTAGTTTATCACCAAATCCATGTGGGATGGTAGGCTGTAGGGACTTCCACTGCCGGTGTTACTAGGGGAGACACTAATTCTTAGATACTTGTGATGTAAAGTAGAAACCATCTGGAACACATGAAACTAAAAATTAATTCTAATCAGGAAAGTTTTACTAGATTTTAAATTTGTTTCAGAAATTAATATGGGTAACAGGACAGATGATGTGCTACTGAAAGCATAGCTATTTCCCAGAATAAACCTAAATAGCACAGATGACTCTATTTATCCTGAATGTTCCAGAAAAAAGGTGATGAAATGGAAATCTAAAACTGGACCAGGAAGTGATACTGCTCTGAATAATATGTGAACAGAGGCTAAATAATAATAATAGGAGATGACTGGAGGAGTCCCAAGGCAGTAACATGAAGTAGATGGCAACACCTTATGCTTCAGAGACAGGTTCCTTTAAAAAAGTAAAACAAACAGTGAAAACAAAGAGTAACAAAAAGTACTATTGTGTATTATATTGTGTATTACCGTGTACAGTAATGCGAAAAGTGATATAACTACAAATAACTAATATCTGTGTGTTCAGAGGATTTAGTAGTTTCTTTATAACCTGTTGCTTAATCAATAACAGTGTAGAGTCTTAAACAGATTTTTAAGCCTGTAAACCAAAGAAGGAAAATGGGACTGGTGAAGTAGAAAGTAAGCAAGAAGATAACACATGAAGCAATGAATTAATAGGAGAATACTTCAGTTGCAGCAGGAATAAACTGAGGAACATCAGGACTGTGCTCAAATTTGCCTCCTGTTTTATTTAGCCTGAATGTTTAGCCTGGTATTTTCTTTAGCTAAGTGGTATGCGTCTAGTATTTGTGTCACGAAGCTTTAGTAATGCTCAGCTTTTTTGCAGCACCTGGAATTTGATTTTTACCTAATATCCTGCCATTTTCCCATGAGTTCTTTGACAGTTTGGTAATTCAGGAAGAACAGGAAGAAACTAATTTTCTGTGGTGTTTATTACAGGCGAATTATTAAAAGAAATCATAAGAATGTTAAGCAAAAGGAATTTACTGATGATTAAATGGTGGTCCAATTGTAACTAATTAATGACTATGATAATCAAACAGTGATTAAACAATAACTGAAAGGTAATTAAACAGTGATTTAACAATTATTTGACAATGATTTAAGCAAAAATTTAGATGGTGATTAGAAGGCAGTCAAACACTCTACTGTTTCCTACACTTCTAAATAATTACAGCTGAATATGTGTATGTTGCTAGCATAAGATATAATTTTAGGCCTAATGTAAAATGTCGTTTACCATGTTAGAGGCTGTGAAGAATAAGCCTAAGGAGGATCCCCGCTCAACAGGAAATCACCACTGTGCAGCCTGCTGCTGTTTAGAAGAACTCAATGGGCTCAAGGGTACAGATACTTACAGGTAAACTAATTGACTTGTAATCAATCCCCCCTTCAGGGTGTGCAGAGGCAGTGCAGAGCAGCAGCAGTTTTAATTTTGTCTAGTCCCAGCTCAGGCTGCTATTGTTCGCTTCTGACAAGACATGGCTTCGACTCTTGGGTGCCTGAGAGCCTATGGCCTAGCACAGTTCTCACTGTTTGTGCTTGTCAATGATGCCTGAATCAAAGTACTGCTCACCACACATCACACTATTTGCCTGCAAAAAAAATTCAGCATTTTTGTTGTTGTTGATGTTGACGACGTTGTTGTGGATTATACATTGCAAACAGCTGTATTGGGATTTTAAGGCTGGCCTCTGGTGTCAGGGGGGCACAGGGTTGGCTCTGTGGCTTCTCTTGGAAGCTGCCAGAAGGTTTCGCAGTATCTGACAGAGCCTGTGCCAGCTGGCTCGAGGACAGACCCACTGCTGGCCAAGGCTGAGTCAGTCAGGAATGACAGTAATGCCTCTGTGACAACATATTTAAGAGGAAATAAAATGTTATTGCACAGATGTAATTGTGGCCAGAGAAGAGAGTGAGACCATGGTGAAGCAGCTGTGCCCCTGCAGCCCATGGAGGAGCAGAGATCCACCGGTAGCCCCTGGAGAAGACCCACGCTGGAGCAAGTGGATGCCTCAGAGAAAGCTGTAAATCCATGGGACATTTATGCTAGAGCAGGGTCCTGGCAGGGATCTGCGGACCTGGAGAGAGGAACCCACGCTGGAGAAGGTTTCCTGATAGGACTTGTGACCTGTGAGATACCCATGCCTGGAGCAGCCTGTCCTTGAAAGTCTGCACCCCATGGAAGAGGAATCCATGGTGGAGCAGCTCATGGAGACTGATGCCTGTGGGACGCACCCATGTTGGAGAAATTCACAGAGAACTGTCTCCCATGGAAGGGTCTCCACACTGGAGCAGAGGAAAGACTCTTTTCCCTGAGCAGCAGCAGAAACAATGTGTTTCGATCATAACCTCCATTCCCATCTCCCTGTGCCACTGGTAGGGAGGAGGTAGAGCTGGGAAAGGGGTTGGGGGGGAAGGTGTTTTTAAGATTTATTTTACTTTTCATTGTCCTGCTTAGGTTTTGTCAGTAATAAATTCATTTAATATCCCTAAGCTGAGTCTGTTTTTCCCATGACAGTATTTGGTGACTGATCTCTCTCTCTGTCCTTAACTCATGAACCTTTCATTATATTTCCTCTTTCTGTCCACTTGTGGAAGAGACTGATAGAGCAGCTTTGGTGGGTGCCTGGCATCCAGCCAGGGCCAACTCACTACAACGGCATAGCATAAAAACAGATTACTTAAATTTACATTTAGTTTTTATATCACTTTCTGTCCATTACAAAGGAGCCAGAATTGTTAAATTGAGCACCAATTAGATTTTCACAGATACATTTTTATTCCTTCAGTTCATATTTGGTATTTCAGATTTTAAGAGCTTGTGATTTGGTCTGCAACCAAGAAAATTAAAAATTCCTCTGTATGTGAAAGCCAAGATCCTGCTGTAAAACTGATTCTGGGAGTTACTGCCTAAGTGCAATACTGCAAGTGTGTCAGTAAAATCCTGAGTCATGGCAATGAGTTTCACACAGAAATTCTGTTCTGCAGCCAAAATCACCATAGCTTAATTGAACTTATTCTCATTGAATGTCATTAACAATAGTTTACATTAGTGGCTTTGCACCAGCAAATGCCTAAATTCTATGTGTTATTAAAACCTGAGGAGTCAGACAGATGGCAGAGTACACACCAAAAAGGCAGAAGTCTGAGCCATGCTCAGTGATTTACACAGGCTGAAACTCATGTGAACATCTGTTCTCCCTTACAGAGAGACAGAAGAAGGAGACTTCAGGCTCCTCCTGTGTGAATCAGTTCACTAAAGTCAGGGCGGGAACCCTGTACATGCCTCTGAGCTCAAGGGAGACCCTAATAAATGTATTAGAAAGGTGAAGAAAGATAGAAACAAATGCCTTCAGTGACTGTGTTAGAATAGATTTGGCAAAATGTCTAACAATTCTGGTAGACATGGAGATATATTTAAAAAGCAAACTCTTTTTCTTTTTTTGTTACTGCAACAGGGGCAAAACCTACCAGTCTTCCAGACACAACAGTTAGATTTGGGATGACTTTCCTATGCCACTCCTGTTTCATCCTCATATTTGTTTCTGCTGCTGTATATTTTCATTGATGTGCATGCAAGTTCCTTAAAAAAATGTTTACTTAAGTTTGACAGTTAGCAGCTTTGCAAAACTAAACTAAATTAACTCCTGCAATAACAGCTTTATTTTGCCCTTGTGAGTGCATAACATGAAATATTTTACTTGAAATTTTAATTAATTTTAAATTCAAATTCCTTAGACTTTTAACAGGAGATTAAATATTTTATTGCCTCTTTCATTTCAGTGTTGTATTTGCCAGCTTTTCTGATCCAACTAACATCATTTGCATGATGTGTGTTGCTATCTTTTGTGGGTTTTGGCTTTGAACAAAATTATACTTCTACTTAATTCCACCTTTCTCTTCTTAAAACAAGCTTCCCTAAGTTTAAGGTCACAAACTTTGTGGAGAATAAATAAATGCTATGACCTTCTCATATAAAAGTCATGCTTACATGGTGTTGAAAATTAAAATAAAAGCAAGGCTAGACAAGGAAAATTTGTATGCACATTTAGGCTATTATAATATAGCTCATGTATAAAAAAAAGATACTGCAATATACAGAAATGTGGCATGTTTCCAAAGCTCTATGGAGTAGTGCCATCAACTCACCATTTTGTGGTATACAAGACTGGCAGAGAGTGCTCCACAAAAAAATCCTCTTTCTACTTTCATGTGACTATTCCAAATTACTCATGGCTTCAGCAGATAACTCTGATCTCACTGTACTCTTGTTTCTTTTAACCTGGCATCACGGATGAGATAAGCAGTTATTCCTTATCAGATGACTGTACCTCCAGCCCAAACGGCTACTGGTTTGGCATCTCAAGGACAGCATCCTAAAAGGATGACACTATGAACAGTGTGACTGTAACACATACAAGATCAAAAGTAGATCTGTAGCACTGTATATTATTTTAGGGAATATATCCATATTTCATAAGACACTAAAGGTTAAAGAGAGCTTTACAGTCAGCATCGAAGTTTCTGGTCATCTGTTTATCACTTTGCTCCTCTATCCTTCCCAGTGGGGAATCATTCAAGTAAGCATTTAGCTTCAGCAATTTTAGTACTGCTGACAAATCTCCTATTTCTCCCTTCAAACTTTAGAAAGGGCCAAATCATGTTTTTTCCTGCTTTGAAATTTCTTCAAAACTGGCATTAATCCCTCTATGTCACACTGTTTCTTTCTCTGGATATGTGTTTTGGGGGAAAGTGTACCACCTGAGCAGGAAAGGGGTGGTGAGCTTTATGAGTCACGTTTGCTATAGGAAAAGGATCTCTCTAGAAGGCCTGGCTGCTAAATCAAGGAGGCTGTTAAAACATGCCACAGTGTCTTATTGTCTTGTGTAACAACTCTGCTTTGTGTGGAAACACAGTTTGATATACAGAAAGTTAATGTCTGAGCTTTTTCACCCAACTTGTAGTCACAAAGAGTCTGGGATGAGCTCCTATATCCCACCCCACATCCGAAACAAGTATAATGGGAATCTTCAGGGAACTGAGTCCTGTTGCTGCAGGGAAATGACTATTTTGTGATGTTTTCTGAAGTCTTCCCGTGAAACGTGATTCCTGCACAATTTTTCTTTTGATGAGGAAATAGCTCTTTGGTTTTGCTCTTCTATTACCAGCTGGAAATTCCACAGCTTTAGTGTCATCTGACACTGAGGGGACAGATGGGTTCCTTTAGGGGTCCTTAGCAGAAGGATGACGACATTAATCCACAGTTACAATTGAAGCTTTAATTTCTTAACAGGATTTCATGATTAGTATAGGACTGAATTTGTGATTAGAATGGCACAGGATGTCTTCTAACAGAACCAATATAATACAATCTATAAGTATCATAATACAAAATTTATAACACAGCTTCTTATAAAAGCAGATTGTGTCAGATCTTAATACATGGCTTACCACCTACATAACAATCATAACCTAGGCTTGAAACTTATAGTTACTTAGAATTTGAAGGAAGCAGAGAACAGCAGAGGTGTCTCTGGCCATTGCGAGGTACACACCTCACTGTCCAGCAGCTGTTCCCCACTTAGGACTTACAACTATTTGATTTTATGGAGTGTGCTCTGGCTGTTACTGCACTTCCCTGTTCGCTCGCAGGGCTATTAAAATCACCAGGCTGAGTGCCTGAGAACTTCATAATAGGTGAGGGAGGGAGTAATCAACCTGGCCTCTAGGAACCTTGAGGCCAGTAGGAAGGGGGAGAAGAATCTGTTTGGTTTCTGTGCTTGGTTCCTAGGACCTTCAGGGATTGATAATGAAGGAAAGGGAAGCAATACATGAGTTGCTCAGTCACAGAGAACAGCTACTTGCACCATAAAACAGTATTACTTATGCTAGCCACATTACCAGGGGTTGGAAGCAGGGTGTACTGGTCACAGTTTTCAGGAAGCTCCTGGGAATAAGGCAATTTGCTTTCCAGATGTCTAACATGCAATTTGTTTAGTGTTTGTTTGTCTGCTGTTATAAAATCTGTCACACAAGCATAGCTCCTTTCATTTCATGAGATTGTATGGCATAATGTGACTTCATACAGTTGCAGAATCACAGAATCCAAGACTAATCTGAGTTGGAAGGCACCCACAAAGAACATTGAGTCCAATTCCTGGCCCTTCAAAGAACCATTCCCAGGAGTCACACCATGTGCCTGAGAGTATTGTTCAAATGTTTCTTGAATTCTGTCAGGCTTGGTGCTGCGATCACTGCCCTGTAGAGATTGCTCCACTGCCCAACTACAACTCTTTGGGTGAACGACCTTCTCCCAATACCCAACCTAAACCTCATCGGCCTCATCTTCAGGCCCACCCCTCAAGTCCTGTCATTGGTCACCACAGAGCAGAGATCAATGCCTGCCCCTCCTCTTCCCCTCCCAAGGAAGTTGTGACTGCAATGAGGTCTCTCCTCATACAGTACATGCAATAGCCTGTCTCCTTCAGGCTGAACAGACCAAGTGATGTCCACTGCTTTCATCTGGCTTCCTCACAAGGTGCTTCATCATCTTTTTTGCCCTCCTTTGGATGATCTTTAGTAGTGTAATAACTTTCTTATACTGTGTCACCCAGAACTGCCCCAGCACTCGAGGTGAGGCCGCCCCAGCCCAGAGCAGAGCAGGACAATCCCCTCCCTTGCCCGGCTGGTAATGCTGTCCCTGATGCCCCCAGGACATGCTTGGCCCTCCTGGCTGCCAGGGCACTGCTGGCTCAGGTTCAACTTGCCTTTGACCAGGACCCCAGGGCCCTTTCCATGGCACTGCTCTCCAGCCTCTCATCCCCCAGTCTGTGTGTACATCCAGGGTTGCCCCATCCCAGGTGCAGAATCCAGGACTTTCCCTTATTAAACTTCATGTGGTTGGTGTTTGCCCATGTCTAATTTGTCAAGGTCTCTCTGCAGGCCCTCCCTGACTTTAAGGGGGTCAACAGCCAAATGTCCCAAACAAGGATTTTATCACAAACTGTGGATAGAAATGAAAAACTATAGTCTTGTAGAGAACACATCAGTGTCAGGAAGTCCTGGAGATGGAGTGATATAGGAGGACATGCATTTGTCAAATTCTTACTCTTCCACAGAGATCAGTTTATGATTTCAGATTGGCACAAAGCATGGCGGTAGGTGGGTCTTGATGAAAGAATGAATTTTGAAGCCATCCTTGCATATCTTCCGTCCAGTTTTGCCTTCTTACTCTGGGTTGCTTTAAAGCAAGCCCCTGCAATGATCACTGCACTAGATTTCACCGTGCAGAAGTAAGGGGGAAGTATTTTGGCTAAGTGGTATCCAAGAACCTGCCAGTCACATTCCCAGCACACTCTTTATTCCTGGCTACCAGTTTGTAGTTCACTGATATGGATCTCCAAATTCTGCCATCTGTTTGTATCTTAGCCAAAATTAAGGGTTTTTATAAACTTCTGATGCAGCCAAATTTCTCACAGACTCAGACTTTAAACTACTGGATTCATTCACTGCTTGACCTTAATTAATTCTTAAGTTTCTTTAGCTATTTCATTTAGGAAATTTACTTGAGATTTATGCTAGTAGACCACAGATTGGAATTTGCTCACTGTGGTCATTCTGTTTAGATATGTGCAGCTTTATTGTGCCCGTTATCAAGGGACCTAAGCTCTTACCAAATACTATAGCATTCCCTCTGACATCAGGCGTAGTGTGGACCCATATGTCATTAAAAACAATATGGGATTATCTGCATGCGTAGAGAATAGAAGATAGAATACTGAATGGAATAATGGAATTATTCTGTTTAATGTGCTTTCTACTGTTCAGAACTGGTGGTGTTGTTTTAACAGTCTTGTTCTAAAGTCACTTCCCAGAAGACTACCTCCTTCAGATGCTGTCAGTGCTGGACTCCTAGAATCCAGTGGCTCTATGGCCACTTTATAACAGGACTTGGGGACTCTGGTTTTGCTTCAACTCCATCTGTATTTTCACAGATCTCAACAGACGCCGGCAACATTATCCCTCAGTTCAAAATCTATCTTGAAGTGATAATATATGCCTGAAGGATCACGGTATCATAGTGTTAGGCTGTACAATAATTTATCTCAATACATTCTTTGGATCTACACCTCTTCTTCCAAGTGTATAGGCACTCATCACGCAAATCCTTTGCAGACCTAAAAGTGACACTAATCCACACCCTTCTGAGGAGCCTAAGCTCTGTTCATGCTCTTCAGAAATCTCAGAAAAAAGTTCCTTGATTCTGAAAACAAGCAGTAAATCATGACTGAGAAGGAGCCATGGTGCTCCAGCAGTTGCCTACTCCAGAGGTGGCACTGCTGCTTGACCTTTAACACACCAGGTGCCAGCAGAGGGTTTCAGGCTTCAGGAATACATATCTTGCATCTTACACAGATCAGACATTACATTTTCCCCGTCCCAGTACGCTACCATAATCCTTAATTTAACAGAATACACTTTTGTTTGTGTTCCAGGTTAAAACACATTCTGCGTAATTCAGCAGTGATAATACAAAAACTGGCACGCCAGGACTACAATTCTTGACAGTTAGGCCCCATGGCTACAGCAGGGACACCATAAGTACATATAAGCCCATCAGTTTCTAGGGGTAAATCATAAGTCAGAATGACTACAATAGTTTGGATTGAAGCAGTTTGAGAGACCCACCACTGTACACTCAGAGAACTGCATACTTGAAAATTAATTACCTAATACATCTCCCATGTTCCAAAATATTTCACATTTCAAAATTGCTAGAAAACTTTGATGGAAGATCTTCTTAAGTGCTATAAACATGTATACATATAGAAACTGAAAAAAAAAAAAAAGTGAAGTTGTCCAAATGCTGGTTGGTAGCACTTAGGAAAATCAACACTACATTTTCTTCCTCTGTTTAGTAATGAGTTATATTTTGATGATAAAGCCAATGTGATAGAGGCAGATTACTTTTCAAATGCAAACAAAAAGACCCTTTGTGTCTGAGAACTGGCAATATTTTCACAGAACTTCTTTTTAAATCCTGGAAGATGTGCATTCAGCCAGAAGACATACTATACAATTGCTACAACTGGATGCTATATAAAAATGAAAATGACCTTATCAATAAATTTGCTGAACTTGAGAACACAAGGGTTGCTTTATTGTTGCTGTTTGTTTGTTTGTGGGTTTTTGTGAGATTTTTAGTTGGTTGTCTTTTTCCATTTTTTAGTAACATTTCTAGGGATAGTGACTGTAGCAAAGGACATAATTTTCCGTAGCTAAAGTTCCCCTATCAGTCTCACAGGTTTCAGCCCATGAAAATCTTCATTTTAATTTCCTGTAAATATGTAGTTTATACATTTTGTTTTTAACGTGTGGCCCTAGGACTGTATTTCAAATTGCCAGTGTTTCAATAAACCAGTGAAAAATAGAGCCATCTGCAATCTGTATGCTGAGCACAGAAATAAAATTACGCTCTAATGCAACCGTGAAACTGTGGCATTCCAAAAATGGCATATTGCAATGTGTCCTAGAGCATTAGATATCCGTTAATCTTTTAGCAGCTTTTTGAGCAGGACATCTCTTTGAGCATGAATGCTTATTTCCAAAGAGACCATGCCCTTGCCTTAGGGGAAAGGTTAGGAAGACTACTGAAGAAATTTGTCAGGACACTAGATTTATTGTACTTCTCTTTTTCAATATGTACCATGTAATCGCTAATCTCTGGAAAACTTTGATTTAACATGTCATCTAAAAGATATTACTGTATTATTGCTAGCACACTAGCCAGGATGAAAAATACAGGGCTGTGAGTTGAAGGAATACGTCCCACATTTTCAGACATGACTGGCTGCAATCTCCTGACACAGCAGTGGCAGTGGAACCTTCCAGTCACACTCTATCCTGCATGTTTCACTGTATTACCTCCAGTAGCATAGTTTTCAAGTACTAAAAAGCTGAATTTTTCCAAATATAGTTTCAGAGAAGCAAACATTTTATGATGATAAAACATCTATTACAGAAATTTCAAATGCCTGCATTTTGAGTTTCCTTTAAATCTTTTGACTGAAAATAAGAAATTGTAGCAAATTTAGGCCTACTGTTAACAGGCTGGTTTTTTACATAGTAAAATTTTCTTGTAAACATGCAGGACTGACAGCTCACCAATGGGAAGCTATGACTTGTCTACCCAAACCTTGGCTTTGTAAGAAGTTTGATCCCTGTAATTCTAGAGAACAATGTCAGGTCGAGAGATTTCAGAGGAAGAAATCAAAATGGCAGGACACTACTTAATAATTGTGAACTAGGAATATCAGAATAGGGTGTTCACCTTTTCACAATCAAGCTGTACATCTGTTGCCAGATAAAAAGTGCTGTCTATTCCCTCTGTAATGTAAGTTAATTTCTTCCCACTCTTCAAGTGATAATGATTAAAAAAAAAAAGTATCATGTCCTTTTCAGTCCTGATTACAACGTGCTCATCTACAGTTAGTCTTTACAGGTGTCTGCATAATCAAAATATACTTCTGGGTTTTTTCCTTAAGACTAGGGCTTGGAATGCCATGCTTTCAAGATGTGAAATGCCATATAATATGAAACAAAATCCATTGGCTGAAGGAATTTTAGAGTGTTATAATATTAAATTTCATTTTATAATGTCAAAGGTTCCATAGGCAAAAATTTGCAACAGTTAACAAGTATGACCTTTAAATTAGTCACATGAAATTCAAGGCATAAACTTTAATATCCACTCATGTACAGCATTTTTTTGCCTAAAAATCCAGTAGAAGGAATGAATCCACCAGTCCTTATTAAAATCACACGGATGAGTGATAGTGAAGTGATTGTTCAAATCTATAGCATCGACTCAAGTAAGAAAGCAGAATTGGGCCAAATGAAAGATAAGATCCTTAAAATAGTTAAGATTTCAGCTCCTAAATCAACCATTGAATACTTGAAGTGGTAAGTATTTCAGTAAACTGCTGCTTTTCATCTCAGTTTTTAAGGATTTTCTTATTTTGGGAAGCCTGGTGGGATAAATCACAATGAAAAGAATATTGTTAGATTGGTTCACATGTTTGTACCATATACAGTAGATTGCAGCCAAGGTCCTTTTTGTTTGTTTTTTTGTTTTGTTTCAATTGCAGTGTAGAACTTATAGTCCTTGCTAGCTACTTTAGATCAAGGATTCTTGAAAGTAGATTTGTCAAAAAGGACAAAAATAGCACATAAGATAATACACTTTGAAAATAAATCAGCCTTGGGAGACAAAAACTCACCTCTACTGTCACCTACACAAATACCATAATTGTGAAACATAATTATGTTAAAGATACCTGCTGCAGCTTTGGCATAGAATCCATAAGTGAGGCATGTTTACTGCAAGAACTTTTCCACTAGTGCTTCTCATCAAAACTTTAATTTAAATATGATCTCTCATAATCTCTCAAAGTTAACATATCTATGTACCTAAGAGTTCTCCTGATTTAAATGGATTACTTTGGTATCATCAAATATTATTTTGGTGCAGATTATTTCATGAAACTGAAAAATGAGTTTATGAAGTAATAATAATCCGAAGTGGTGGCCTTTGATTTTTAAACCTCTAATCTTAGTCTGCAAGTTCCAAAGAATATTTCAAAGTTCCTTTTAATTCAGAAAGAACTGGGTATATATTCTAAGTCATGCATATCAGAATTCTACACAAATTGGTTATCTTGGAATAGTGTTTAAAGGTAAAGTGTTTGCATTTGAAAAAGGATGCAGAAAAAGCAATTAGGACATAGACATTAGCCTTTGTGTGACTGAATGTATGGAAAGCTTTAAGGAGGCTTAAAAGAGTTCAGTGTGTTAAGGACACTAAAAAGAAAACTCCTGTTGAGTTACTTACAGTGTCTAAGTGCTTTTACGTGGAGAAAATACAGTCATAAAGCTAGACTTTTAAGAAAGGAATGACAAGGTTTAACAGGAAGAACCTGAGGCCAGGCAGATTTAAATAGGAGATATAGAATATTTTGAATAATGAATTGCAACCAGTCACTAACACCTCTTTTAGATGGATGTGGTTAATTCACATATTTTAAGATGACCTCAGATATATATTTAGAAGATGTACTTTGGCTGAAACCAAGTTTCTGAGATGCAGCACAGTGGTAAAAGAATGAAATGTATGATCTAGTGATATGTTTGAAGAGGGACTGGATGACCACATAGGTTGCTGGTCCTGAAATCATTAACTATATGTACATGACCAGATTGCATACAGAAGTAAGAAACACTGAAGGTATATGCCAGTCTTCAGTATTTTTTTGGTTATATTTTACTTTTTGGGACACAAGATAAGCAATTTGATTTTTCTTGATATTTTTAGCCATTTGGGGCATTGAATTCATGAAATAATAAAATAGGTTCTACCATTAATGAACTTCAATAGTTGATTTTTTTGCTGCACTCTGCTGAATTTTTTTATTCTTTGTTTTTTCTCTTACTGCATAATTCAAGGGAAATGCAGAGCTGCGCTGCAAGACTGTGTTAATGTCAGATTTTTCCATGTCATATACAAAAGAGATGCCATTTAATGTCTTAAGGAGGCTTTAATTCATAATGGCATCACATTACATTTACATCGGTATGCATCTCTGTTACCTGTGAAATGTTCACATTCTTTAAGAATCACTGCTCACTGTTTATGAAATGAAGTCTTAGGAAAGATTTAAAAGTTAATTGCTGAACTTTGGTCCTTTGTTTCAGCAGTTCTGTGGAAAGTGTGGAACTGGAGGGATAGATTGGAGCACTGCTGAGGACGTTATGACTGTAAAGGCACTAAAGAAGAGAGTCGTGTGCCCTCCTCTCAGGAAAAGTAGCTTGAAGGGTTTGCAAACATTGGAAAACCAACTATGCCTAACATGAAAATCCATGAATTACTGTGATTTCCATGGGCCACGTTATGAACAGAACCTCTGCAGAGCACTGTTAAAAAATTAATGTAAATGCAGCAGTTTTTCCAAATTTAGTGAGACAAGGGTCTGACAGTCCAGTCTAGTACTCTACATTGTTCTGTGTAATGCCTATTGGCTTCAAACAAGCCAAGTATTTGCTGGTTTTATTTTTCAAATGGAAAATAAGTATACACATTGCAATTAACCATAGGTCTTTAAAGAGTTCAGTTTCATCACTAATTCCATAGAATTATGGTAAGAAAATGGAAATTAAACCAGCCTATCTCTCCCCACAGAGCAAGTCAGCTCATGACTCAAGCACTGGGATGCTTAGTTGAAACAGCACCATTCCCTGCTTTATGTTCAGCTACTGCCTGTATGGTTGAGTAATAAAAAATAACTTCTGAGAAAAAATGTACCAGGTAAAATACAGCTTGCAACAGATTGCCAGACAGGAGATCAAGATAGAAACAATAGTTTCTTACTGAAAATGATCTTGAACTAAAGGTTAATCAGAAGAATGTGTGGAAAACCTTGACAACTCTCATCTACTAAATAGCATTCCATGAATAATCCTATGTGTTTATTGCAGACATCTGAAAAATAAAGATGAGTAATTTTCTTACAATTAAGCTATTCTTTAACAAAGAAAAAGAATTTTCCTAGAAGCAATTCTTTATATCTCAGAGATCTCTGCATGGCTTGTCTAGCTTCTAGCATCTAGTTATTATAATAAAATCCCTAGTTACTGCAACATTTTCCAGTTTTTCAGGGTTGGGGTTTTTTTTGGTTTTTTTTTACATATCAGAAATTACTTAAATAGTCTGAGACACAGCTTCAGTGTGACAATGGTACGTCCAAAGTAATAAGTAGAAATTAGTGAGTTGGGATGTTTAGAGGGCAGTATTGTAAAAACCATGACACCTATTTTACCTTCTCTCTTATTATTTAAATGTCACTATGTGCTAGCATTATACAGCTGGAAATAATAACCATCTTCAATTACCTCATCTTTCATGCTTGCCAAAAAATACATGCAATAGCATGTTTAATTCATCACGTTTTGTTTGTACATTAATAAAAGGAAATTGCACAGACAGGAACTGCAAAGTATTGTATAGCAGAAGTAATGAGTAGACAACAAAAGGTCTGGTTTGGAAGTTCAATGTTCATTTGCCAGCTATGGACCTAACATAAAGTATGGTTTGAAGCAAAGTGTGGCTATGCATTCAATATTCACAAAATAAATTAAAGGTATAGCTCAGTTTCCTTAAACTTTTAGTTTAAATTAGTAACCTTTTCTTCTGGAAGTAGTGCTAGAATCTTCAGCTCGACTACAAAGTTGTTAGCTGATTCAGTGATAAGCTTTTTGAAAATTTTCTGAAGAGGTTGTATAAGAGACCTGGACTAAATGTGACAGGTGAGGCCAGAACTTATCATGTAGGGTTGAACTCAGTGTATTGTATTCTTAAGGCTTTATTCCTATTTTATTCTGCTGAAACAATGGCGTATAATGGAAGTACCTTCTGAGAGAAAAGTATAAATCAGGTCCTTTTGAGTTCAGAGATTGAAACTCTAATTGGTTGCTAATTTTTGTCACCTTTATTTTTGTCTAATATCTTCTTTTATTTTTATTTTTTAATCTCACACTGTTGAGGCCTTGGCAAAGCTCTCAGTTGAAATAGAAGAAAAAAGACAGCTAGGAGCAGAATGAAAATTGTTCTTGATTATTATAAAATTTCATCAGAACCCAGGTACAGGAAGGAACTGGGGAAAGAAAGAACTGGAAAAAAATTTAGGTTTATTTGCACAAAAAGGAACTGTTCCAGCTACTTCCCAGTGGAAAACACAGTTTTCAGTAACTGATTAACAGAGAAAATTTAGTAGAACCCTTAAGTAACACCTGAATCTCAAGCTTATAATGAGCTCCTCTGGAAATCAATCCTTCAACTATAAAAATGCAGAATATTTTCTTTCTTGTGACACAGGATGGCTGTTTTGCTGTGGGGAGCCTGGGAATGCCTGCCTGTGCACAGAGGAAAATAGAAGGCTGTACTGCTGTGTCACAAGTGCAGGCAGGGGCTCAGGTGCAATCTGTCCCTTTGGGTTGCCTTAAGTAACCTGTGTGGCTTTTCCTTTTGCAGAAATACTCAGCAAACAAAAAGAGAGTGGAAAAAGGCACATCTGGGAGAGGGGATACTTCTGAAAAGGCCCAGTCTTTATGGTTTAGGGAGAAATTTAGTTAGCCTGTCTCAAGCAGTACTCATCTCTCCTTCCTTGAGTGCTGTGATTGTACTCTTTGCTCCTTATGAAGATCAAAGACAAATCCAGTGCATATTCCAAAACCCAATTAAGTCTAGTATAGAATTAAATTTAAGAGTTTGAAATGTAGACTGATTTAATCAACTGTGGATTATTCATGCTGGATTTGGATATTTTATACTGAATAACTTGAGTTTATTTAGTTTGAATAGTAATAGGTCAAGGAATATGGAATCTCATATTGAGGGAAAGTCAGAGTTTCTTGTATGCCACATTTGCTGTGGATTAACTGGTATTACATTGTGTCAATCTGCCTTGAATCTGTTCTTTACTTTCTCTCTGGTGTAAATAAAATGCCATTTTATCATAGATTATTAACCCTTCTTTGAAAGTATTCTCGCATAATCAGTTCATTTTAATGCAATTGCTGTGGATGCTGAATCCTGAAACAGCTGTAGTATGCTGTACTACACTAATACTACACCAGCAGCTCACTCTCTTTTGCTGGCTACCAAGGTCAGGTTATCTCCTAATCTCTTAGTCATTTGCAATCATAATGCACTTGTATCACCTAATGGATTTAAATGCCAGTGCAGGGGCATTTGTATGCCTTTGGTCCGGAATTCATATAACTGTAGCATGAGATACACCTTGTACGTGAATGTGAATGGTTCCAGGGAAAGGGTGCATATAGAGCCTTTCATTGTATCATAATGATCATAAATTATCATTTAGCTTATAAGTGTGCACTAGCATCTCCAGGGCAGACATCACAGATGGGATCCTAGTGTCTGCTGATGTAAAAAGAATCATAAGAACAGCAATTACATCTGTGGATTATTACTGCAGAATATAGAAATCCAATTTCCACCCCTTGTGCTTCAATATACAAAGGTACAAGAACCATCAATAACTTGTGCATTTTATATTCATTTGTTGCCCTTGTCTGGCATTTGTTGGTTTTTTTGGGTTTTTTTTGTTCGTTTATTTTCTTTTTTTTTTGTTTTCTTTGTTGTTGTTGTTGGGTTTGGTTTTGATTTGGGGGGGGGGGGGGGGTGTTGGGTTTTTTTTCTGTTTCAATTGTATAAAAAGAAAGTCTTTCACCAAAGCAGCTGATGACAAAAATGAAGTGTTGCATAATTATTCATAGCCTTCTAAGGCACAGTGAAAATCTTTAGGGAAATTAATTCCTCAGAATGAGTTCAGATTCGCATTTCATTCAGTGGCAACCCTAAGAAAAAAGTGCCCAGAAGCTGGTAGGACTCCTGTAGCATGAGACCTTTTCATATTCTCCGATTAATGTCATTGAACTCTCTAAGATAATCTGAACACCCCTGCCTTCTTATGAGGTGAAGTGAAGGTCAAGAATAGATGTATGAATCCAACAAAGTTGGTTTATAATTCAGTGTTACTTGTTGCAAAAATCCAGATTACCTACGAAGTGTCAAGACATCATTGTCTTTCTGACAAAAGTTTTCTAAGCCAATAACTTATGAAGGTGGAAAAGGAATCTTGGAGAAGAATCTCTACATGGAGAAGAACCTTCACCAAATGGCTGCCGTTTGGCAGTGTTGGAAACAGAACACTGATCTAACTATTGCACTTTGTTCTTATGGCTGACATAGCTGCCAAAGCAGCTGTCGTTGCTGCAGTCTGAATGCAATGTCCTTTTTCACACTGAAGGGGATGAACACTGCACCCTACTGAGGTGTGTCTAAAAACAAGATTACCCCACTTGATCTGTGAGAGGTAAAGAAGCTGCTCACCTCTGTGAAACTATGTATTTGGGTCCAGGAATCTTGTCATTGAGCTATCCCTGTGGTGACACAAGAAGTGAAATGAAGTATTCAACCTCAATTTTACAGTAAGATGTCAACTCAGTGAATGAAGTTCAATGAAAATAGATTTAATCTACAACCACTTTCAGGTGTTACCATGCCATAGATAGTTTCTTGTGAAACATTTCTGTTTGTAATGAGGAGCAAAAGGAATAATTACTGCTAGATAAGATTTTCACAAAGCAATGTGTCATCAGCTGGAGATTACTTTTCACCACATTTCTGTACTATTTAACATAATTTTTGGTTAGGTTTTGCAGTACGTAGTCCTGCATTTAGTATTCTTGATCTGTAAAAGGTGAAGAGAATTTTTAAAAGCAGAAAAACAGAGAGAGATACTTGGTGCCAACCACAGTCTCAAAGACTTCAGGGCCTGAGGATTGTGGTTGCTTTGTAAAATCAGAGAATCATTAGATGGTCTGAGTTGTAAATGACCTTAAAGATCATCACATCCTAATCCCCCTGCCAGAGGCAGGGACACTTCCCAGTAGACCAGGTTGCTCAATTCCCCGTCCGACCTGGCCTTGAACACTTCCAGGGTTGGGAAAGTCGACAGTTTTTCTGAGCAACCTCTGCTAATGCCTCACCACGCTTGCAGTAAAGAATTTCTCCCATATATATCTAACCCAAATTTTTCTTCTTTCACTTTGAACCCTTTATTCCTTGCCATATCGCAGATCCTGATAAAGTGTCCCTCTCCAGCTTCCCTGTAGGCCCCCTTCAGATANGTCCTGCATTTAGTATTCTTGATCTGTAAAAGGTGAAGAGAATTTTTAAAAGCAGAAAAACAGAGAGAGATACTTGGTGCCAACCACAGTCTCAAAGACTTCAGGGCCTGAGGATTGTGGTTGCTTTGTAAAATCAGAGAATCATTAGATGGTCTGAGTTGTAAATGACCTTAAAGATCATCACATCCTAATCCCCCTGCCAGAGGCAGGGACACTTCCCAGTAGACCAGGTTGCTCAATTCCCCGTCCGACCTGGCCTTGAACACTTCCAGGGTTGGGAAAGTCGACAGTTTTTCTGAGCAACCTCTGCTAATGCCTCACCACGCTTGCAGTAAAGAATTTCTCCCATATATATCTAACCCAAATTTTTCTTCTTTCACTTTGAACCCTTTATTCCTTGCCATATCGCAGATCCTGATAAAGTGTCCCTCTCCAGCTTCCCTGTAGGCNGACTTGCTCACGGTCCCTCGATCTCACTGTCCACTTTGCTGACAAGGGTGTGGAGCAGTATCAGCCCCAGGTCCAACCCCTGAGGGCTTCTCTTGCATAAAGTAAAGAGAGATTTTGGAGGGAAGAGGCTCCAATGAAAATGAAATCCTGATGACCTGAAATATTTCCTCTGGTAGGGTTTTACTTAAGTAAATTCTAAATAACTTTTTCCTCACTCTTTCAGTTTAGCATTGTCAAGAGCACTTCTTGCATCAGTTCTTCATTATTTGTGGTCTCTGCACTCTGTCAATACTTGTCAATACTCAAACCCAAGATTTCTTCTTATCAAAGTTTGCATAAATCTTTGTATCAGTTCTGAATATCCAAACTTAAATCCCAGGGGTTTGTACATATACAGAGTGGCAAACAATTAAACTAGAAATTGTCAAGGTTTGAGTATTGCCTTTGGCATGACTTAGTTTGGTCATTTGCAGTTTCCAACTATAAAAAACAACATATTTTTTATAAACAACTATTAAACAGCAACAGGTCAAATGAATAAATAGATTTTTTTTTAAATTAGTGGGTCAATTATATCCCCATGATACAATTCAATATAGAATTCAGAATTATTTTTGCTTAGGGAACATTATCATCTTCTATTCTGAAACACGTTAGCAATGTTTAATTTTAGTGACTATGCACTAAGATATGAATATCTGAGGATCTCGGGGTTGCTCTTGGGTTTTGTTTTTGCTGAGCTTTTTAAATCTTTTCTCAAGGCGTTGGGGGTGGTGGAGGGGCAGATGTAGAATCTTCAAAGAATCTGAGGGACAAATCCAGGGTTGTGACAGAAACTTACCTGTGACTGTGACTAAGGGTTTCAATTTCTCATCTCTTTTAAATATACCAGTCATCAAGACACTGACGTGAGAAGTCAGGGTGGTAAAGCTGAAGTCTATATTTGCTTAGAAGAGTCCAAAAGCAAATGCAGATAAAAAAAAGAAATTCAAAATTCTTAAATAATATTATTGTATCTTAAATCTTTTGAGTACTCAGCAATAAAGTGGACCTTTTGAAGAGCTATTCTATTTCTTTTATATTTTTGGGGGATTAATAGTTGCAGATGACTTATTTTATGGAGAAATACATTTCTGTCTTTGAACCTAGAAATCTTGCCAAAACATTTGGATTCACCTTATCCATTATTTCAACAAACAGAGAGCTAGGTATTTTATATGTTGCTGTTGAAGGGTTGTGTTTATATTAAACTGGAGATGTGTACTATTCCATAAGAGGCTTGAAAGAAATTATGCAGCCATTGGGAATGCCTTTCTAACTTCATAAGCAACAGGGGACCACTCAGCACGCCATTTGTTACAAACTCTGTAACCTTTGTAAAATACCTTTAAACATCTACTTGCAAACATATGTCAATGCAATATTGTTTTAATTGCATTTACCTTGACCTCTTTTGTTGCTTCATAGTTTAATTTAAAAAAAAGTGAGGCCAAGCAACAACAGGAATAATCTGTGTAGTTCACGAGTTTAAAAGTTTCTACTGCTACTGATAAAATTTCAGGAAATTGAAAGTTTAGTAGAAATCATATGAGCATTATAGTGCTTTTTTCTCTAGAGATGTTTCCGAAGATCTGAGAAGTCAGTAGAAGAAACATGAACACTTGGAATCTAGCTTTTTTTAAAACAGGTCTTGACCTCAGTGACAGTTGAGTAACTGAGTTCAAATAAAAATATTATACAACTAGATAATATTTCCTTTCTAGTCTACCGAGGACTTTTTAAATCCTTAATGAATTCAGAGAATCTGATCATTTCAAAAGAGAGGTGTCAGAGAAACAGAATGTCTCCCCTGCACCTGTCTTTTGCACCTCATACAGAGTACTTAGGCAACATTTGAATGCCGCGTATGTGCAGACATGCTCAGTGCATCTGTTCAGAGACCATCCTGATCTTCGAGGCTGTAGGAATGCCTATGCAGTACCTCCTCTTACCTAATGATATGTAGCTTTCTTTTTGCTGCCCGTGAAATTATATATCTGCCTATTCAATGTTTATTCTGAGAAATTATAATCTTATAGTCTGCATAATATAATATATTCACTGAATAATTTTTTAAATCTAAAACTATGGTCTTTTGATAAGCATATGAAACATTCATCTACACCATCAACAACATTTATGTATCTCTACTATATGCTAAACTTTTGAATACAATGTCTATTAATCATACTAAAATAAATTACTCTATTATTTGCTTTTTAATCAGAGACCATGTATTTACTTAGTCTTCAGAGCTATTCAGGCTCTCAAGGCTTCACTGATAAGTAATAATAAACAATTCTTGAAAAGACTGACAGTATTGTAAAACAAATGAAAAAGTAATCACCAAGGAATGATTCGCTTCATTACACTTCTGTTAGTTCAATTTTTACAAGAACAAGAGAATTGATATTAATATCTTCTGAAAAGCACTTTGATAAATCTAAGTGTACATCCTTAAGCAACAAATCTTTTTTAACAAGATGATTTCTGGCTCTTACTTCAGAAAAAATCTGAGGATAATTTTATTCTTCTCTGTAATCCTGAAATAAAGATAATTATTTTAAAGATTTGCTGCTTGGTAGCTTACTTTCCTGGGGAAATGTGAAGTAGATTTTGCTTTTGTGGTGTAACTGGGATGCAATTTCTAAGTCTTAACAAGAGATCGGTAAAAAGTGTGTGTAAAGCACTTAATAATTCTCTCAAACTTTTTTCTTTTATATTTTTATTTTCATACCTGTATCTAACTGGTGTCTCATATTTTGTACTGAGTTATTAATTCTCTGCTGCATGAACCATCTTTTTGTTATAAACTTGTATGACTGGCTCTAAGTGCACCACTTGGATACCTGTGCATTACTGAGGTCGAAAATTCAGGTCCACTCAGCCTTAAAATGGAAGGCTTATTTAACCAGCTTGGTTGCAGCATGAGAAGTTATGTAACCACTGACACACAAACAAATTCTGTGACTGATACTCATTTTGGTACATCTTTCATTTCCCAACCAGAATGACCTGTTACCTATTTACATCNAGACAATGAATTGTAAAATACCATTGCTGGTTTACAACAAGAATTTGAACCTCATCCATCTTTTATCCAAAAAAAAAAAAAAAAAAAAAGAAAAAAAACTCTATTCTATCTCTGTCTTCACAATGTCACAATGTGAAGCTCTAAGTCCTTTTATCACTAAGCCCTTATAAACTATAAATTTAGAATATGCAGTTAAAATAGCTTCTTTATATCTGCTTAAAGTTTCAAGTAGGAACAAGGTTGACCTCTTCAGAAAAGGAGTAATATTAATCAAAGCTGTTTACCATTGATTGGAAGAATTACACTGAGTTTCATTTCAGGACAAATCACAGTTCCTTTCTGGGTTTCCAACACAGAGTGAGCTTTGTGCTTGTGATCAAAATAGCCTAGCAGCCCCCAAAGAGCAGCTCAGAAAGGTCTAACAGTAGTTCACGACAGTATCCACTTTCTAATTTCTGTCTTTTGGCATGTCTCTCTTCAAATTTTGCTTTGTAGCATTGTGACAGCATTTATCATGATTTAGTATTATTTATTATAGTTTTCTGTCATATTTAAATTTCTAACTCAGAACTTGAGTAGAAAATGGCTGCACTGAGTCTGCCAAGAATTACATCTAACATTGTATATAGCTGTTGATGGTTTCTGTATCATACTGCATTGGATGCACCAGTTAGAGTAATAACACTGGGTTTACCTCTTATTTTGTGTTATGTTTCATCAAAACTGATGAACAGCTTAGTGCTTTCCTTGAGAACCTTGGGGGCTCAGAGGGTATCAGTCTGTGTTGCAACCTTCTCCATCACTTGGGTCTGTACAAAATACAAGGTTGTCTATCACGTTCCCTCTAAGTTGCACTGGAAGTGGAAATCATTCCTACTCATTGCAGTAGTTCAGTGAATAAAGCATTGAATTTACAGGGGAGATCTGTATTCAGTTATTTCCTTTGTCTCAGGAAATTCAAGCTCATATCTTCAATCTCCAGAAAAAATCATCACTATAACTGCAGGTTATAATGATAAAGAATAAAGGAATTCTCTACCTCTTCTGTTGAAAATGTTCTCTTATTTTAGATAAAGAAAAAAAACAAATATATGAGAAAAACATTTATCTGAGCTGTGAAAACCTGTATGTGGACACAATTCTCCTATAATAGCTAAGGAAAACTTGGCCTTAGCCTATACTGCAGCAGCCACTTATGTATTTTCCATCAAAGAACCACTGAATGAAATACGAAAGTTGTCCTTAGAATTGATTTTGGCTTATTTTTTTTCTAAGGAGAATGAAATAACCTCTAGACCAGGAGAAATGAAGCATCCCCTTTTAAATCATTGTGGCTTGCTTTCAGCTCTCTTACACAGATTCTACTGCTATTGGTCCATGCTTTGCTATCTTGCCATTAATCTACAAAGCTGTAATTAACACTGCAATTATCTTTCTTTTCCATTTGCATGAAAAAAATTGAGAGAAGCCTCAGAACTAGAGACAGAAAATGTACTGTGAGGTGAGAGGACCATACAGTTTGATAAAGATCCCAAGACATGTCTATGCTAGATATTCGTTTGAGCAGCAGGAGGTAGCACAGGAATTGCCACTGTGGTTTTTATCATATTATTTGAATGCCTTCACTTTGCTTCATCAATAATAATACCATACATATCCTCCAGTACTAGTACGTGTTTGTATTTAGACAGATTGACGCTCTCTGACCTAATTCATTGTTCTACTCACTGGTTCCCAAGCCTAAATAAACAGATTAATTTTCTCTTCCAAATTAATATTAATAATGACTCTGTCCAGGCAAGGAAAGGAGAGGTCTTCCCCACGGTCACTGATGTTTGCTTATGCCAAGTATTGCAAAGGGCTGGGTTTTGATTTCTATGACCACTTGCTCTTGCTGCTGCTGAGTTGCTCTGGCCTCACCAGATGAATCCAGCTGCTCTGAGCCCCAAATTCTCCAATGTTGTTTTGAGCCTCTCAGTGTCTGGCTCTGGTCTCTGTCACTAAAAAATTCAACATAGGTATATATATATATATACACACATATGGATACGCATATATTGCACTTTATATTTGTCTATAAATATATGTTTTATTTTCTTTTTTCTTTCTGATGAAACCAACAAAAAGGTGCTGCTTCCATCAGAAGGGCCTCCTTCTTGCTCTTTTCCATCATTTATCCACTGCAGGATGCCACTCATTTTTCTGAAGTTTTACATTAGCACTTAGGAAGAGTCTTATAACTGGGAAAATGGACTAACTATAGGAACATTTCTTGGTTTATCCAATTTTTATGCCATAATGTGGTTTTAAGAGATCTGGGGTAACAAGATATGAGCACCTTACAGCTATGCCTTTATTCGTTTTTAAAAGTCTATTGGATTTTTGTGTTATATTATGTTTAGATCTATCCACAGCTGTACTATTGACTTTGACAGTAATGTGATCTGGATATTTCCATGACTAGCCTCAAAGTGCAGACCATCATTATAGTCTGGATGTGCTTGCATAGGCACTTTTTATGATTAAGTAGGATGATTATTTTTTGTCCTTCCTTCTTTCTAGGATGCTTGTAGCTAGCCTTAAACTTACATTCCAAAGCCCTCTCCATTCAGGCAATGAAAAAGGGTTTTTTCCTCTTTTATAAACATTCATTATTTTTAAAAATCATTATTAATTCAATAATGCGAAAGAAAACAACTAAATGCTGCATTAAAGTTTGATGTCTTCCCTGTAACTTCCAGAAGCGTCTGATTTTACTGCAACTTCTTGCATTAAACCCTGAAAAGAATGTTGTCTTAAAGTATGAAAATATGAAGTCATTAAAATCTAAGTTTTTTGTGGTACATACTTTATGACAGAATTAATGCAACTAACTACACCCTATAGTAACCAGGGGGGAAATGACACCTTCTAAGAAAATGGGTAACTTTCCCATGTAACTGTGGATTCAAACTGGATATATAAATTTAAAACTTGGTCTTACATGTCTGAGCACAAATCCTGAGCCATTCCACTGCCCTCTTTTCAGTCTTGGCTTCTCCAAGCTGCTGTGGTGAATACTGCTCACCTCCTGAGGCATCCAGAAGCCTTTGTTATCCTCTGCCTCATGTGCTTCGTTTGAAGCTAGAGGTTCAGTGGCTTCATTGACTGCCTGAGTCATAATACAAACTAGGTCGTCTGTACCCAAGCTGAATGTCCTAATCATTGGACCAGTGAATCACCTCTTCTAATTTTCTGGCCCAATGTCTCTGTTCAATTATTTAAAGAATCCATGACCTTTCTGCCACAGGTAAACACAGCTGGTGATCAGAGCATCTAGCTGTAATGAGGGAAACTCAGGTTAAAGACCTTTTGCTCCATTCAGGTCTGTTCTTAACTGCTCTTGGATGCTGTGGGACAAACTCTCTACAGTTTTGTTCCCACAGATATTTCTGTCTTCCTTACCTTCCAGTCTCAAGTTTATGATTATAAAAAATCTAACTAATTATAAGGAATATTTTCTGAGGTGGGAAAACAATTTCCCCTTCTTCTAATCACCAACATTTGAGGATCAGCATCTTGGCTTCCTGCTACCAGTGTTCATTTAATTATTAGCATTACATTTTCTATTAGGCATCATATTTTTTTAATGGGTAAAATGGAAGAACTGCTTAGGTGCTCAAGAGATATTTTCTCCATAAAGTATTGTTTGAGTTCCTACTCCATATGATTCCTGAATTATATTGGTATAATAAAAATAATTATTTTGAAGTGTTTTAAAATCACTTTCCTTGTCTGGAAGTATTTGACCTATAGAACATTGTTAAAAATTACTATGCTAATGTTACTGTCCTCAAGGATCTAAAACTCAGTAAGGCTCTCAAAACCATAAGATGTTCAAAAATAAGATCTTTTTGTTAGTTTAGTTCATTCTTTAAACTTTCTAAATCAGTGAAATGCACTCAGGTTACATTTTCAAGCTTTTCTATAACCTCTCTATAAGTGTAGGAATTCATGCTTATTAAAAGCAGTAAACACTGGGACTAATGTATTAATGTAAGCCCAGAAAAGAGGACAGAAATCTCACTAAAATTTGCAAGGCTTACAATAAAATAATTTCTGCAAGTTAACCCTCTGTTACCAAGGCTCAGTATATTTCTGCTGTAAAGTAGTTCTGTTGAAGACTTAAAGCTGTTTTGTTTTGGATCATGAACTGACATTATATTCCCCTCCATTCATAGTGTTTTGCAAGTAATGTTCACACAATACTGTGATATGCTCGGGTGTAAGCTGACTTATTCCATTAATATATCCACCCTAACATTTCTGGGGAATATTTTTCTCATTTGCTTTAATTCCAGAAACACTCAGAGGCTGGATGGGGTCTCAGCACAGAATGACAGCCTAACACTACTTCCAAAGGAGCTAAAAGTCTCAACCTGAACTTTTTTCTCATGTCCATTAACCCGTCTGAAGAACTGCTGGGCTGAGCATGAACAGGCATGTTGTTTATTACAAATGATGGGCACGTACATTTTAATGTGAGAATATGATTCAGAAAATCTTGGAATATCTGCTTGTATCAAGTGTTGCAGTTAGAGCTTTCACATATACTCTGACCGCACACAAGCCTCTTTTTTCAGTAATCGATGTAACATTTTTTCTCCCATTTTTTTTCTCATCTGTCATTGCTTTACTTGTGATATCATTTTTTAGGGAGTTTGGTGCTCAACTGCAATAAAATCAAAGCAGCAGATTTTTTACCTTAGTGATAAATTAATGCCTTGGTGCATGGTGAAGGTGTGACTCTATATTACTGTCTGTCTTTGAGTGCTGCATGTTGAGGAAGAATTAGATTCCGATACATATATTAAGGTAACACTAGGCCTGGAAGACTGCAGGAAGTAATGCACAGGGAGGTGCCAATTTAGTTTCTATCAGCATCATTTAACTAACTGAATTGCACTTTTTGTAGACCATTTCTACACATAGGAGATGTTTATTCCAACTTTAATGTTAAGTATTTCAAAACCCTGCTTTCTTCTGCGATCCAATATTAGTGCTCTGGTTTCTAAAAATAATGTATGCCCATACCAACATGTGCTACTAGGAGAGTTAGTCAGTATTTTGAATGTCAGACTACTGAGGGGCCTTACATTTGAACTCCGGGTCTGCAAATCTTGATCCAGATTTCCTTGCTTTCACTGAATCCATTAGGAGCGCTGCAGGGCCTTTCAAGCCTTCATCAACATTTCCAAATGAGCAATACACACTATATTTTATTAATATGCAGTGTCTCTGCTGTTTGACACTTCAAAAGTGGTCTGGTTGGGAAACAAGCCCAAAGAACATTCTGATTTTATTTTTTACTTTTTAATTTTTTCTTCCCCTAATTGCATACTATCTTGAGAACTTGCCAGACAGCTTTCTGCCAGCTCTTCTATAATGGACATATCATTCCCTTGTTCTGTCAGAATGATAAAAAATCAGTTGTGGGATTTAGGATCTGCTAAGTAATTAACATCATCTCAGCATTAACTGTGTAGAAAATATTATGTTCTTAATCTGACCGATCTGGAAGGTCAAGCTGTGCCCACTTGCTGCCTGCTTATAAGGACTCAGCACCAGGAGCATGGTTTTGCCAGAAGAAATAAATCTAGCAAGAATGGTTTGAACTGCTTCTCTCTACTCCTATCTCTCTAGTTGTTTACCTACATCTCTTGGGTACCCATCGCTTTAATGTCATGGTGCCAAACTTTGACAATTGCAGAGCCACCCAATAATTTGAGCCTTGATATCTATTCTTTCAAACTAGATTAATTCCTCCCTCTCTAGTTTTGTTTCTTTTAGGAAAAAAAGATAATGTGTATAATGAAATAATAAGCAGCAAGAAATTTTACCATGAGAAAACAATTCCTTCAAAACAGAATGAATTGGGGTTTTGCTGTTTCTATATTTCCTATTAGCTCCTTTCATCTGGGAATGAAGTTATGAAAAACAATCTACCTGATTATATTGTTTCCTTGTTCATACAAGAGAAAATAAAAAGATACGAACCAAAGCAGGTCACACCACATTTTGCAGTAAAAATGTTTTCTTCAGCAAGTAGAAACCTTCTGTAAAAGATGTTTTCAAATACAACTTTCACTTAGACTGAGTTATCTTCATGAAGGTGAAGCCAAATAAATATTTTTATCTGAGTTGAGTTTTGGGGAATTAAATGAGATTTTATATGTATTCTATCTAACAAAAGAGTATCTGTGTGAACAAAGAAGGGGATGTTTTCTATGCATTGGTATCAGAAACAAAACTGATTTTTGAAAGTCTAAATCTCTGCAATTTTATGCAAAATAGCTGTTCACTTCTGCGTGCCTTAAGAAAAATAGTTTGCTTTTAAAAAAAACAGTTATTAACTCTTTTGTAGACACTTGGATAAGCAAAACACGACCATTTCTGATAACATAAGACAGAACTGCCCTGAAGTACTACAGGCATGAATGTCACATGTTCAGTTCCTGGGTGAACGTAGCCTTGTGCTTCTGTCCAGTTGAAATTAGTTGTACTAAATGAAGTGAGGTCATCCTGCAGAAGACACAGTATTAAGCATCCCAGGGTGTTAGAGAGCAATGAAATATACAATTACCCTCAACAGCAGTTCTACAAGCTGTGTGATTCCTATGCATTTACTGATTATCTTTATTTGTATTATTCTTTTTTCGGTAGTGGATATAAATTACATACCATTATGGTCCAACTGCAAATAATGAAATGACAATACCATCCATGCCACAGCACTGTCTGGCATTCATGTATCTCTTTAGAGGTGTTAAGAGAAAAGACAGGGTATTGCAGCTGAGTGCACTTTATGATGGAATGCTCTAATAGAGATTTAATATATTTATCTGCCTTCTGAAGCCAGCAGCTATAGTAACTGCAAATGGCTGGCTGGCCACAGTTATTATCTGAGCAATCTAAGTAGTTATGTTTTGAGCTACAGGGTGTTGAAGATAATAGTTCACTCTAGACTAATGCCTACATAATGGCAGATTGCCTTCTCCTTTTTACTTGCTGGTCAAGCCCAGCTGATGATGATTGACTTAATGAGAGTTATAACCTGGCCCATAACCTAAGGAATAAGAGGACTGTTTACACGGAAGAACAATATTATGCTCCTTGGAGAATTTGATGGATTTTGCTAGTTTTGGAGCTCTTTAACTACTTGGACTTCTGTGGTACCTGTAGCAAATTGTCAGTTGATAATGATGTCTTCAAGGGTTTACTGAAATCACTTAAATCTTTCACCTAACAACAAATGAGTTCTTGCCCAAGATGTGCAATTGGACATTCATCTTGTTATTACTGTCCCTCTCTCCTTCTTCTATATCTGTTTTTTTTTATTCCTGTTAGTGTGTTTTATTTACATCCAGGTCCTAATAAATATGTCCTCACCGGATGATGTTCAATTTCCATTATTGCAGATAGTGTTTGTATGTGCATGTGCAAGGTCCCCACTCTTCCCTGCCCTTAGGCTTAGCTGTCAGTGCATATTTCACTGCCTAAAACATGTTTTTGGAAACACAGGTATGTTTCCTTGTTGGGCTGAAAGAAAGTGGCTGTTACTCCTTTAAGGGATCTCTCCCCCTTTGTTTGGCAGAAGAGGTCAGGGAGAAGAGGCATCACCTGAACTTCAGGATTAGGCTTTCTGGGAGATTTTATGTAAGCATGACTAAAATGTTTAGCAACACTACCTAGATTTGCATGGAGCAAAACAGTCAGTACTCTGTCTACACCGTGGGGAGATCAAAGATTTTATAAAGAGGTAGACAAAAAGAGGCTAATTTTTGGGTCAAAAATATTTGAAAACAAAGAAAAAAAATAAAGGGTTTTTTTTCCCCTTAATATCTTTGCTGGAATGGACTGGCTAGATATACACAAAATTGAGTCCACAACTGAAGTGTAGCTGCCATACCATATTGAGTAAATACAGTTATATCTAGCTGAAATTCTAAAATCTTAAAGCAATAACATATAACCTGAACCAAAGAACTCTCGGCATGTTACAAAGAACTCTCGGCATTGGATGCAGAAGCAATGCGAATAGTCTCCAAAGCATCCTTATTTCTGCCAGAAGGGTAGCATTCATTCTGTGTACATGGTTCAAACAAGCCAGAATATATTTTGATAAAACTCTATTGACTTTGGTAAATTAATAATAAAATTAACTTAACCTCAGGACTTTTTTCCAGGAAAATGAAGCATTGTTGATTATAATCTTTGTTTACTGTTTTTGGTCTAATGTGACTGTTTTTCCACTTGCATCCTCTTTGAGCTGGATTAAAATATTCTACTTACCCTAGGGGCTAAGTACTTTTTACCTATGTAGCTAAGAACAGTCCTAATTTTCCACCATTTTGAAAAACATTAGTGTGATTTCTGTCCAGAGTACTGCAGTCTTCTCTCTCCATGCTTTCTTTGGAAACCATGTTCAGGATAGGAATTTCTTTGGGTCAGTGATGCTGGGGATCCTGTGATATTTAAGGTGGTTATTCTGCTTCTTTGTTCATTTATGCTCTCATGAGTGTTCCAGAGGTATGGGAAGAAAAGCAGTTTGTGAATATATTTGGAATAGCCAACAACTCTATCAACACACTTGAAAGCTGTGAATAATTATAATGACTAATACTAATAATGATTATCAATAATAATAATGATAAAACCACTGATGTGAATTATATGTATCTGGGTTATTTTCTTAAATATTAGCATCAGCTGCATGACTGCCTTTACCTGTGTGAGGGCTTTAATAGGGCTATTCATTCACTTAGTACTTGAATACTACCCTTAGATCCTCTTCAACAAGCCAGTTTTCTCTGCTTAAGGGAGGGCTAAAGCTGTATTATCACTCCTAACTGCAAAGGGATCATTTGGTCATCAGCAGATCCATCTGTTCAGAAGATGCTTTTCCATCTCACTTGTTACCAGTGGGAGAAGGAGGAAAAGATAACCCAAGTCGTACTACTTATTGCTCTCAGTCCAGAAAGAGTCAGAAGTTATGGCAATGCTGCCTTGAGAGCCCTTATCCTGGATTAAAAACTACATTGTCAAAAGGTGAAAAAAAATGTTTCTTTGACTTGCCAGTTGAGGGTAAAAATACCAAAAGGGTTCTGCTTTAGTGCTTTCAAATTCAATAATCATTCATCAGTTTGTTTTCCTTCTGTGCTAGGGAGGACAGGTAGTCAGAGCAGAGAATACAGATTGTTTCAGTCGGCTCCTGTTCAGCTGATAATCATATACACAGCTGTATGTAGCCAGCGCCTGCCAGCAGAGGCCTGACCCAAACAATTAACCTTATATTAACGCCCCTAATGGTGATCATCTGTTGCCATATGCCTGAAGCCTGAGCTCTAACTCAGCAATGAAACCATCTACTCCTCAAGTCACAACTGATCCTTGATCACAAGGTACTGAGCTTTGGTTGATTTTTAAAAAATGTTTGTTTGTAATCTATCCCTTCTAAGGAAGAATAAATACCCTGGAGAAAGACAGGAATTGTTTCAGGAAAATCTGTGGGACCTACTTGCATGGAGACAAATGATTATACAGCTTATTCTAAATAACTGCTTAGGTTTTGTATTTCTCCATGTCTAGAACTATGTTCTACACCAAAAACCAGGGAAAAACTAGAAAAACTCCTTCTCTAGCTTATTTGCCTTTTGGACCGAATCTGTTCAATGCCTCTGTATTGAGCACAGTTGTTTTTCAAGGAGTAGTTGTTGAATCCAAAAGTAATTTGAAATAGCCAGTGTGTGAAGTAATTTTTCTTGTATTCAGGTAATGAAATTTAAACGTATGTGTGCTAAGACCAGTATTTGCTGCACCACTACTGGTGTTAATCCTTGTTTGTACTGTGAGTAAGCTGCCTGGCAGGTGTTACATTTTTATTTCAAATCTGTTGCTTTCCTGGATTTATTTTTTGTATCATTGTCATTCTAAGAAAGCATTTCCCCTTTTTTCTCCAGCAGCAGCTCAGGCCTCAATATGTGCTAGAACAGCCACAGCAGAAATCTACAAAATACTAGCCTTTCCCTATCATTCATACAATCAAGAATAAAATAGAATTGAAGAAAATAGTGTATTAATAAGAAATAAAAGACAAGTGGATATTTTAAAGGGTGTTCCTAGTTTCATGATCAAAACCAAAAGGGCCCTTTTTTTTTCCATCCCCAGTATCATATTTTATGTATGATGCCTCCATGTACCTCTTTTTCCTCAATCTATACATATGCAGTAGATTATTGATTGTTTGAGCAAGATACGCCTAATGCTTTCTGCTTTGCCCATTATCGTAAAATCTAGAGGGACTGAGAGGCTAAAATACATTTGGATATGTACTGGGATAAGTGCAGAGAAGTTTTATTAATGAAGACCACTTCAAGGTTAGCTGATCAATAACAGTTAGTATGACTTACTTGCTATAACACAAAACTGGGCCCTACAAAAAGTGTTGCATGCTCGATTTTGAAAGTAGCATAAAATATGCTTGTTTACATCCCACTTCAGTTTTTAGGATTCTCCACCCTGAAGTAGCAAAGAATATATGGTACAGACTACAAATAAGAAAGACAAATTATGCAGTAGTAAGAAAACATACATTCTTCAGTAGTGCATATAAAAAAGTTTTACAGTACATATTACAATATTTTAAATTCCATTCATGCAGAAAAGATGGACCATATAAAGTTATTTTGTTCCTTAGTCCAGCTGACTTATTTCTGCATGCTGTGTTTATCACCATGAATCACTAAAGGAACAAGAAGAATGATGTAGACAAGACTTTCAGGAACCTTTTTACCACTAAATTTTCTCTTTTGCACACATTTTACATTTTTCGTTGAGTTCTGATCTCTTGAGGTGTTATGATCTCTCTGTTCTCTTCAGCTTCTTTGAGAAAATGACATTCAGCTCCTTGCAGTTCCCATAAAAGATATCAGTATATCCACTAAATTCAGTGACAACATTCCAATTCTCTGTTAGAAAGACAACATATACATTGATGAAAGCCTTTGCTGCAGAAATAAAGTATTTACGGTACTTACAAACACTGAACCAACATAGCATGGGAAGGTGGGTCTATTTTTAAAGTGCATCCTAGAAAACATTGTAGAGAAGCAGGATTATTTCAATACAAAACTTGAAAATTATGATGAAATTTTACAGAACAACTAAACTTAGATGTTGAGGAGATCAGTCAACATTGTTTTGCATGGAATTGATTTCTATTCCTATGAAATGATTGGTTTCTAATTAAAATTCCAAACAACCGAAATTGGAACTGCAATGGAGTAAGTCAGATGATCTGAAGAAAAATAGAGATTTTTCTTAATATTTCCCAGAGTTCTCATCCCTGAAATACCAAAAGGGACCCCTTGGTGACTTATCAGGTGGAATAAATTTTTATTCCTCAAATAAAAAGCTTAACTCTGTTTTTAAATTGCAGAAATGTGGTGGTAAAAGGGAACATCTTGAGCTGTCATCTGTCTATTAGAATTGCTTTGTATGTCTGACAGAATATCACAGCTGGCTATACAAGTGGAGGATTACTCCACAAGAAGGAAAATTCTCTTAAATTTCTCTGGGTCGTTTTTGTTAAGGTCTCCATGATGATGACAGAGGTGTGGTAACTAGATAGCTAAGAGAGGAAAGGGAAAAAGCCTACTTTCATATTTAGGTAAGTAAGTGTAATGAAAATCTGGAAGTGAACATGTCTGATAACGCTGTGAAATCTGATACTTCTGTTTTTGACAATGCACAACAGAAGTGAGAATTTCTAGTAATTTTGTAGTGACCCAGAATAGTGCATCTGAAAATATTGCAAAAACTTTCTTAAAAAAAATTGGACATTGTCTATTGCATTTGCTTACGTTTTAACAGTAATTGTGTACAATATACAAATATAGAATTATCAAACCTCTATATTTAAAAAGCAAATTACATTGAAAAGCCGGTCTTTAAAGGAAAAAGGATAGGTTTTTAGTTAGCTACTGTTTGTAAAGGAGTTAATTATGGGAAAAGGAGAAAAACATTTTTTACTCTTTGTATGAATCTACCCCAAAATTCACAGAATTCATGAAAATTTTCCATATCTTACCTCCCGCTCAACTCATAAATTATCTAAAATGCATAACTATCCAGTCACCTAAGCATTATCTTAAAATACTTTTTGCTGTCAGGTGCCTCAGTAGATTGTCAAAGAATTATAGTTAAATCCTGTTGTCCCACATAAATCTTGTGTAATTTAAATATGTAAAACACTGAGACAGATGAGTTCCACAGGGGAAAAAATAGCAACAATAGTAGGAGAGGAACTGGACTGATGTCTCTTTTTCCCCTCACCATTTTCCCACTATTGAACAAGCCAGTGGGAGAAATAGTTGCCCCTTTCTGCTTCACTAATGGCCTGAATCTGTAGGAATGTGCCTCCTTTGGGGCAAGCATGTTGGTCCCACTGCTAGAAAACGAAGACCACTCTCACAGAGATGATCCCATGGTCATGATATGAATCTTCTCTGGGGGGCTAAACCTTGAGCAAGCCCTCCTATTCGGAGTGAAATTCACCTCTGAAGTTTCAGGCTGACTTCCAGTTAGATATTTTTATTTATTTCTTTTATAAAAGATAGAATAGACCCTAGAAAATGCATAGTCCTTCATCAGAGCAAATAAACTCTGGAATATGTTGAATGAAGGCCCTTAAGCTTCATCAGAAGTACTACCAAAAGGGATGGACTGAGAAATCAAAAAGGAAGCCAGTTGTGATGCCTGAGAATTTTTAGTGTGTGCAGCTGTTTTTCTTTTTGACACTTGCTTTATTTCTGGGAAGCATCTATTACTCACATATTTCCTCTGATTTAATGCTGACTTGAGCAAAACCAAGCCTTTTCTTGTTTTTCTTACTCACTGAGGACTGCTTTAACATCCATTTCAAGGCAGTAGCTCTGGACTTGGCTGTGTGTTTCAGGCAGACTTCCTCCTACACACAATCCAATCCCTGTACACCAGGTTTGGATATCTGCAAGATTTCTGTTTGATGATCTGAAGGTGTTGTGTGGATTGCAGTACCTGTGTAAAGTGGGCACACTACAGAATGAGTGACCATCTGTTTCCTTTCTTGGTCAGTTTACCCTGCAAGGCAAACTCACTTTAACATGTTGTTTTTGCATTTATGGGGCTGTGTTGCAGAGACAAAGTGAGGTGTATTCAACACCTGTGAGGGTGCTTCTGAAGCTAATGAAGTGAATTACACTCTTCCAGACCCCAGGGACTGGCATCTTAAATATATTTGTGCCTAAATACTGTGGTTCGAAAATCCATTTTAGTATCTATGCTGTATCCAAGTGTACATTTTCATTCGACTTTGGCTTTCCGTGCATAGATACCTGTCTACAAAGCATGCATCTGAACAGTTATGGCACTTATTCTAGAGGTACTGCCTGTTGATCCAGATGTAAATGGTCCTCTGTTTTCCAGGGTTTGGGATATAAGCACAAGCAAGATTGATCTTTTCTATGCTGTTGGTGACAAAAAGGGTCACACCAGATGCATGATGGCCTGATGTATCAGCTTAGAATGAACACAGCACTTCATCCTTTGGACCACCTACACAAACTGTACTGACTGTGAATGAAATAATGTAACCCCTGTCTTGCCCCTCTTTTAATCCACAGTCTTAAATATAGGAACACAAACGCAAAGATGTGTTTATACACCATCAAACTTACAAATCTGAAAACTTCAAAAATTAAGAACTTTAACAGCTAAAATTTCAACAGCAGTATGTTTGACCATAAGAATCAGGCTAGCTTTTCTGCTTGTGCATGTATGTACACAAAAGACTTCTTTATTGACCTATGAAAAACATACATGGCATATTTAAAATGCTATATATACACGTGTGTATCTGTACATGTGCAATATCACAAAGTTATAAACATTGTAGGAAAATTAATAGAATTTTTCTTTTGTCTTATGTGCAATGAATTACTGAAACAATAATTATTAGTTGTCAGTAATTTGATCAGTTACTTGTGCACAGTACAGTGGGCAAAGTCTTGTTTTGTGGAACATGCAACAAACACAGGCCAGCGATTCTTTGTTCATTCTGTTTCTCTCACTTGCGTGACTATTTCTTGCCCTCGATCACGTGCTTGGATTTTTTCCTCTCAGCAGAGACCCCTCATGTTTATGGCATATTTTGGGAGCACAGTTCTGAAGAAAAAAAACACTGGAGTCAATTTTGCTGAGTATTGTAAAATTTTTACTGACTGAATATATACTGTTTTGAAGGAAGAAAATCATAACAATTTCTTATGTTTCCATTAAGTTGCATTAATGGAGTATTTGCAATGGATAGTACTCTTCTTAGGCTTGTTTCTATTAGCAATCCTCTCTTTCACAGAGGGCATGAAATTCTACTTCTTTCAAAGTCATCATCACAACCACAACCAACATCCTTCATTCCAGGACTGAGCCCATGAGGGTTAGTGAAGCCATTTCCATGACACAGAATCTCCATACTGAAGTAGATTTTCCTGTAAATGCCCTCTTTGAATAATGGTCATTCTTCACCATAACTGCACTGAAATTTAAGTTCACTGAAGTCAGAATTAACCCTTAGGTTGCCTTTCTACATGAACAAATTCTTGTAAATCAATCTATTTCATGCAGAGTGACTGCCATTATTTTCACTCCATAGACATTTAATTTTTACTCTAAACTTCTTTTTCAAATTATAAGGAACTCAATGTTATTTTTCCTCGCTAAGAACAGAGATAACATCTAAAAAATTCTCAAATCCCAACATATCATGCTACTTTGATAACTAGATTAGCAAATACAGAAAGTTAAGACAAGCTGTGGCTCAGAGTGAAAATAAAAATGCAAAACTATTTAATTTAAAATGCTTTAAGTTGGCAGAGGCACCTCGTGTCTTTATTTAAAATTTGAGTATTTCCATTGAGTTCAGTAAGCTTCAGTCCAAGTCCATATGGAAAAAATGTCCCTCTAAATAAAACTATTCCACTTCTGTCATGACATTGTAGTAGTTACGGTAATTTTTTCAGACATTGTTTGGTAAATCTCGCTATAATATTTCTGTCTAAGTTAGTTCCCATTTTAGTCTAATATTTAGAGAATCTTCTCTTTTTCTATTTGCAGTGTATCACATAAACATATATTATGCTAGGATACGGGCTTAAAGGGTCAGCAGTGTTTTAAAAACAGTTGTCAGTCTCAAGTGAAACACCTGGTCTAAAGTCCTGTTTCCCTCCCTTTCTCCCTTCCCCCTCCTTTTTTTTGCAAAAATATTTTCAACATCAGTACCACATGCAGGCTATGGTTTTTCTTCTTCTGCCTTTAAAGTGCTGCTCTGCAAGAATATAGTTATTTAAAACTGGGATTTAGAAATAAAAACTGAATTATCTTTCCAAGTCACAATTCCATTTTTAACTAGCCTTACATCTAGGAGAAATAAACACACAGAAAATAAAGCAGAGGTAGCTTTAAAGACTGTAAACATATTTACGCTATGTTAATAAAACTTCAAGGATGGTTTAGAAAGCAAAAATACCATAATAACTAGAGCTTTATAACTCTAGAACTGTAACTGGAGCTGCAGTGAACAGTTCAGGAGAGCTCTGCAGCTTTAGTAAGCTTTAAAAGGCACGAGCAAAAAAGCACTTTCTCATGAACATTTACATTAAAAACCCCATACTGTTTACCTACCAAGCTATCAGAAAATTTTGCAAGCCAATTTAGATCTTGGAATGAGCAGAGCTTCTAAAACAATGTAATTATCTTCAGAAGACCTGATGAGAGGGCTCTTTCAAAGCTCATTCAAACATTTGCTGTGTGAACTGAAAAAAAAACACACAAGAAGCTTAAACTTCTGAAAGAAGAAGTATTTTTATTTTCTTCACTGTTGAATGGAAAAAAATCCAGGAAGGAAAACAAGGAAGAAATGGAAAGATCCTAACATACTTTAAAATTTCAGGTACTAGGCCATCTGTTCATAACCTGTATTTGCTGAGTAAGCAGAGGCAATTCTAAAATGAAGCTCCTGAAAACCTGCCTTCCCATCAAGAATATAAGTCAATTAGGTCATAAAACATAAAGTGATTGTAACAATAACAGTTGCTGAGTTATACAGTAAATACTCAGAAGATATTTGGGTTACTTCAGATGGAGTTTAATGTGACAGAAAAGACTTTATTGACAGCACAGTGACTATCTGTCCTTTTATCCGCGGAGCAAATCATGGTCTGAGCCAAGTTGCAAAGCAGTCATCTCAAAAATAATGTCAGAATATAGATGTAGTTTGATGGCATGGCAGGTAAAATTTCTTCATTACCATAAATGTTCATTAGGAGAGGAAATATAAGGGACTTTCTTTTATAAGATTTTATTGTCATGTTACTCAGAAAGTGAACTCTCTAAGAGCTGTCAAGGAAGTCATTACATGGCATAAAATCTGTTTTACCAAACTGTTGTGGTAGCGTTCCAAAGGCAGTCAGTGGAGTTTTCTGTAGGAGTGCACTCTGAAACCTATCATTTTAGTTATGCTAAGTCCCTTAAGATAAAAAAAATGGAAGTTGATATATACGTTGTTCAGTTCAAGAACAAAAGAGGTAGGAAAAAGGATCTGTATAAGAGAATGTAAGTCATGTATTTGCTAATAACTTCCTATGAAAACAAAAACATAACAGATGGAAAAAAACCATTATATTGGAAAAGAAGCATTGTCTGCCACTGATCAGCTGGCTAAATATGTTTTTTTACTGGTGGGAAAAAAAAGGAAAAGGGTAAACAGAAAACTGTTGTAAATTACGTGCGCGCACACACACACACACACACAAACCAGCCCCAAAACCAATAGATGTTTACTGCATTTGTGGGGAAAAGTTATGCCAGGTATTGGATGCTTCTTGACAAATCTTCATTCTGGTAGGTTTTTCAATCACTCACTGCATTAGAAATATATTAACAAAAAAGAAGAGAAGCAAGAAGATAAAGGAGATATAAGGTAAGTATCTCTTGAAGGTAAAGTTGTTCTGTCAGAATGTTTTGTGTCAAGAACAACAAATATGTAATTAACCATTTCATTGCTCTAGTGACAGAAGCTGTATGCCTCCTACAAGTAGCTGTGGCCATAGTGTTCTTGTATTAAAGATATGTCCACAGAGATGAAATTTTTTGAAAACCTTTTAATGGTTTGTTGGTTTTATTAAATGGCACCTATTCAAAACAGTCATACCATCTGTTATAATTACTTATTATCCATTATGCTGGCAAAATTGCACTCATCTGTGTTGAAATAGAAGCCCCTTTGTTATGCACAAAAAATTTACTTATATAATATTTGATAGATTGTGTCCTAACAAGTCGATGTTACTATCATTCAATCATTGATGAATCAGAACTGTGCTACATTAAAACTAATAAAGCTGTAAATTATGGCTTTAAAAATACCCATGCAATGAAATTTAAAATGTCCTTGGATAGGATACAGTCACTAGTCACAACTATAATTTCATTTTAAAAGGTATTTAATCTGGAACGAACTGTAACTACCACTCTGTAAGGAGTCTCTTCTTCCATCCCCTTGTCTCCTCCACTGTTTTGTATTTTAGAATATAGTGTATATACTCCCTAGACATACATCTGTATTACTTCAAGACTTCTCTCTCTCTCTCTCTGCCCCCTCCCCACCCCTAGCTATAGAGTTTATACACTATGCTATATACAGTTGGCAGAACTATAAACTCAATCTGAAGAGAGAAATTCAGGGGTATATGAATAATTTTTTTTCACACCATAGTTTAATTTTCCTGCACTGACTGAATCCTTTTCCTTCCTTCTCAGCAAAAGGGGTGCAGAACAGACAGTATAAGCTTTTAAATGGCTTCTGTCTCAGCTTGACAGGTATATAACTTTATTTCAGACAGGAGTCATGCTAGATTTTGCATGCTGTATTCAGTGACTTCTGGATTATAAATCCCTATTGTATGGTAGAAGAACATAACTTTTAAAGAATTTGAGTATGCCTTTTACCACTACTTGTAAAATTTGCTTTTGTTCTAGTTGCTAGAAGCCTGTGCATTTTTAGGGAAAAAGCAGATTATGAACAAGATTATGAACATAGCGATAATATATGTCTGCAGTTTGTGGGGATTTTGTCTGTTCTTCAAATCCTCCTTTTATTACCAGTGATTTGTTTTACTAATATATCATCAGCAAAATCTGGTAAAATAAGACCATTTTTATCAGGGAATCACTGCATATGATAGAAAAATATTGTTTTGATTGTCATACATGCCTTCTGAAATGCCTTCCTGAGAGAGTGTCAAGATTTTCACATATTTAATATCTTTTGTTGGCTGTCAGTCTGTGCAGAAGTTTGACCATGAGTTTAAAAGTATGATAATGAATTCAAAATTAGACAATGTTCTTTAACAGAAATTTTATGGAAATAGTCTTCAGGAAGGGAGCCATCTATGGCATATTAAGATGGACTTGGCTGTAATTCTTATAGCATCAATGGAAAACCCATAAATTGGGATTATGCAATAAAATACTGATGCTGCTTGCCAAGTGCTGTGTGAAAACGTGTTTATTTGCATTTCTACACTTATGTCATCTGTTTTTTCATTCCAACTCACTGCCACAGATGGAGTGGGTTTTTGGAGGAGGAATTCCCTTAGTTCATTTAGGATTTCAAACCTTTCTGAACTTCAAGAAAGAAGTGTTTTTGTGATTGATTGACATCAAGCTGTACAAAAAGCTTAATAATTTCTACATACACAGAAATGTTTTGTCAGTTGAATAGCACATGGCTGCATATGCCACAAACACAGCAATGGGAATCTGGCCAAGAACAGAGTGGACTTCCCAACCCAAAATACGTGTGAAGGAAAGCAAGGGAAGAGCTACCTGATGAAGTGACATGGCAGTCTGATTTCCAGATGAGGGTGCAGGGAGCTGAGAATTCACTGCAACGATTTCACAAACCAGTTTAAGAATTAGTTGTGATCCAGCTGGCTATGGAATTGGAGTCCCACTAGTAAACTTTGTAGATATTCCAAAGGGTTCTTAAAAACTATTTCCTTTCTGAATTGTGAGTTTTTTCTCTTTAGAAGTCATATTAGAGTGAAATTATGCTTAATCTGTATGTTATTTTAATCCTTCAATCACACCATCGTGTAGCTGAGGCAGTTGTCTGCCCTACCCTGACCCTTATATTTCTGCTATATTTGTAGCATGTGAACATATTCTTTGCTAGGCCTTCGTTTTCCTAGATTAAGCAAAGGAAATTTCAGCATGTCTTCTTGCAATGCAAAGTAGATTGTCCATCCTTTAATCACCCCATCTTAAATTCAAGGTTGGAAGTGAATCCTTTTGCTACAAGAATGTGTTATCTCTAGAGAGAATGGAACTGGAACTGGATGTCGAGACGTGGGCTGTCTGCTAAGGATCTGGAATGCAGAGCTGAGGTTCCAGTAAAACAGTGAGAAGATTTTCGTGGTGTCTACACCTCTTATTCATTTGACTGACTGAAGGAACTGGAATCCTGGCTGACAGTTTCCTACCCAAGAACAGTGTTGGATGCTAATAGGAGCTAAACAGAAGTAAAATAAAATACACAAAGTGACTTTAAAAGTCTGGCAAAAACATTAGATACAAGGGTGTAATTTTTGGCTCCCAAGGCTGGAATGATACAATCAGAACATATTCTCACACTTCTGTAACAGATGCTGACTATGAAGAAGTTGACAGTTGAAGACAGCTGTAAAGATGGATCTACTTTAGGTCCAAATCTGTATGGCAATTCCTATGCTATGGCAGCCTTCCATAACAGGGCAGTAGGCTTCACACTGGTGAATAATTAAGAATTGAAAATTTTATAATGCAAAACAGCTTGAAATTAGACAAACAGAATGGTCAGTTGCGGAAATGTTGTTCTCCCTCAATTAATTTTTTTGCTATTATTCAGGAAAGCGGGATAGATGTGACTTTATGCGCAGGAAATATTACTGTTGAATAGCTCCCTGGTAAACAATAAAATTATAATAAAATTATAACCACCTTAGCACATATTCCCAGGTACTGATTCTCTTTTTGTGCTGTACAATGCAGTTTTAATAGAAGGAGTGTCTCATTACTTGCATGAGAGAAGAAACTACTACCTGCAGTCTACAAGAGTGAAAAATGTGACTTACACATATCAAGAAATCTGCCCTAGCCCTGAGAAACTCTCTGTCTTACAGCCACGCTGTTGTGCATGTCACCATGGCCTTGGGACAGCCAGCCCTCCATCCCCAGACTGTTTCCTTTTCCTCCATCAGCACATTCCTCTGTCAGCCCACACAGACACAACATTTCTGTCTGACAGAGACCACGGCACAGGGTTTACTGAGGTAGCATCACCATTGTAGATACTGATGTAACTACTGGAGGGTTTTTTTTGCAGCTGTTCAGATAGAATAAAATTATATTAATTCCTCATGAAATCCTTTTAAGGGTTTGTATGTCTAAATACTACTCAGCAAGAGTTGCAATATTAATAATTTATTATTATAGCCAGATAATTTCTGTAGAAGATTCATAATAACACCTATATCGATTCATTAACTTTTAATGGTAAAATTCTAGGGAAGGTGATTTGGGTATGTAGCCTTCAATAAGGCTTAATATAAACACTTGACATCTGTTTCTTTCACCTTCCCTACCTCTCATTCTAAATTACCTGTCATAGCAATTCCTGATTCAGGCTCTCCATAGGGCTTTACCCTTGTTTCCTTTTGAAAACATTCGTTTCAATCGGTGGGCTGAAAATTCCTGTACCTCTAAAATTACCACTGTTCCACTTATGAAGCCTAGTTAATGACATCTCTCTCCACTTTCGTTATTCAACTCAGAAACTATCAATAAGCATAAAAGAAATTACACAAAGGGTGCAAAAAACAGAGTATTTTTATTACTCCAGAATAATATTCATTTGGTTAAGAAAAAAGTTGTGGGTTTTTTTTTTGTTGTTGTTGTTATTGTTGGTGGTTTTTTTTTTATTTTTACCATTGTGTTCCAGTTGCTACTATGAAACTTTTCCTTTCTCTTTGGCTCATGGTGGAAAACAGATATCAAGTTTTTGGTTAAGGGATCAGGAGATAAGATATAATTATTATGAACAAACTATAGAAAGTTTATTGCAGAAAACTAAATCTCAGGTCAAAAGAGAACAATAAACCTGTAGCATTTAAAAGTATAAAAATAAAAAACAGAGAGGACGAAACATAAAAATAAAGAAAAACAAAGAAAAAGACAACAAGGACAAGCCATAGTAATGAATTTAACAGTAAATGGCAATTTTCATTGGATTGTCTTGAAATGTATTTTTAGGTACTTATTAAAGTTTGGTTTGTTTGTTTGTTTGTTTGTTTGGTGGGGAGTAAATCAGTTTTTTCAATAATTGTTCATTTTTTCATTGATTTCATGTTCATTTTTTCAGTCATTCATCTTCTGTTTTCAACTCCGGGCTTGAAGGTACATACTCCCTAAAGCAGTGATGAATCTAAAAGCTTCTCTAAGGACTCTCTAAACTTTGACAAGCTGAGCATGCCAGAGGAATACCTGCCAGGGTGCATAGGTGAATAAGAAATATTTTGTTTGTCTTTCTGTAATTTGCTTCCATAGGAAGATCTGCAAACCTACACTGTTAAGTTTAAGCAAAAGTGATGTAGTTTTACCTGGTAGGAGAGTAGTTACAAACAGATCCTGTTTGTTTTTAATAGAAATTATATCAGCTCAGGCCTCTAAAATCAAACTGACTTTATCTGAAGAACCTCTCCAAGGATTTCACAGACTCAAAGATTCACAAAACAGCTGAGGTCAGAAGGGACTTCTGGAGGTCATCTAGTCTGATCCCCCCCCTTCTCAGGCAGGGTTGTCTTGAACCTGTTATTAAAAATTAATATTAGAAAACATTTTTAAATTTACCCTCTGTTTATGCACATTTCAGGAATGAGTATCTATGTGTTTATTACATGGTTTGAACAAAAAGATTGAGGCATAATTAAATTTTACAGTAACTCATATGTAATTTTGAGATCCCAGATATAATTTAATAGGAGTTATCTTCAAACTGTGCATCAAATTTTGTTTCTATATTGGGATTTGGGGTTTTGTTGGTTTTTTCCATTTGTCTAGAAAGATTTTCTGTTTTTTACTTCTATTCAGTAAATATCTATGGCAATATTGTTTATTTTGAGACTGTTTCTGCACACACATCAAATATTACAGTGGCCGAGATACTACTATGAAATAAATACTTCAACTTTTACTTTAAAATCTGAAAAAGTCTCAGTTGCAGTCCAGAGGATGTCCTTGAATCATAGCAGCTTCTCACTGAGAGAAGCAAAGAGGATGCAGAACATGATCACGTTCTGCAATGGTGGAGAATGGCAAGAGTACAGAAACCTATCGGTTTGATTAAGGTATATCTGCATATACCACAAATTATTAATCCTGCCAAACCCTTATCTCCTCCTTTCTGTCAATTCAGGGGACTTAAATTGGGTCTGACTGACTATATAAAATTATGATTTATGTATTTAAATAAATTAATTTGAACAGCTTGTTTGCAGTTTTCCTGTGATTTTCAGAATAATGTAATTTCAAATAATTTCAGAATAAAATACAAAATGTGACCTTCATAAACGTTCCAAATGAGTTTCTGAATCTCTTCTTTTCTGTATGGTAAAGTTTATGTCATTTTTGAAAGTAGGGTTGTAAAGCATTTTGAAGAATTTTCATTGTAGCCATTTTTCACAGAAATAATAAAGTAAAACTGCTTCCTTTTTCCTCTGAATTTTCAGATATATCACATGGCAATTTTATCACCCAATTTTTGAGCATTTGAGTAATTTCCAATAATCAACAGAAAAAACATTACAAGAGCCTGGTCAAGGAAGCCTTCAATTTTTGTAAGCCAAAGTATCTAATTGATTTGTAGTAAAATATTTATTCAGCTAACACTTTTCGCATGAATATTAATGAAAAAAAATTGCAGTGATTTATATTTAGTCAAATACTGTTGCAGTTTGTTCCCATCAAAGAAGTCAATTTTTCACCTTTTTTTCCCCTCTACTAGATACCCTGGCCTCTTCCTTCGGTTCACATTCAACTACATTGAACAAGGTAAAATATTTCAAAGCACAATATTATTGTTCCCCCATCTATGTACACTTCTGCAGGAAAACTCATTAAAACTTATGAGTATTCAATGAATTGTCACAACACAATTGAAGACATTATTTCATGGACAGAGTTTTAAGGATGAGAGAAGCATTGCTATACCTTCAATCTCTTCGTTTCGTGTAGGGGTCTTGTTGTAGCTTATGAGATAAAAGCACATGGTCCATTGTGGCATGCATTTGTTTCAAGGTGTATCTTCTCTCCCATGCACATAAGAGATTGAGGAGCTGAGGACACACATTCATCTTTATATCACTCCCTTTTATCATTTTGTGCATCATGGTAATTCTTTTTGGTATAGATTATTCCAAATAAACAGTGAAGGTTCTAAAGAATTAATATTATAATACAAAGGCATAATACAGTAATTTAGCTGAAATTCTTAAAATTCATACCAGAGAAATGCTGTATTTTATTTTAAAACTTTGAGAGTTTATTTTTCAAACCAGCTGAGTCTTTGTAAATTCAGGTATTTCAGGTCCACTTTGATACAGCATAGACAAAGATATTATAAATTCCCTTCCAAAAAATCAGGAAACACAAAAACACCTTCTTGAGGAGATTGTGCCTAATACTTTCTGGACTACATGAGTGAACTGGCAGTCTTTGAAAGCAGGTAAGAAGTGAAAGCTTAGTATGGCTGAGATAACAACTTGGGGAGTGCATTGTTTGTCTACTGGCGCCAAGCAGTGTTCTTAAGATTAGCGGTCCTAAATCTTTCATTCATGGTATTACAAACTGACCATCATAATCCATTCATTAAAGCCATACCAAAGAAAAGGATAAGAAACTAAACAGCTATGTTTAAAAACCACAAAACCTTAAAATGACAATTTAAGTATTTAAATGTGCACAAAGTTGTATTAAGCAAACCTTAGGATGTTTTGGACTAGAAAGACTTTTGCAAACTCGAATCACTTTGTAAATTGCCATCTCCCTCTTTCCCTCTCCTCCCTCCTCTCGTGATACTCTCACAATAACAAAAGGGATTAGCTAAGCAATCTAAAGTGAATCCACTTTAAGGGCATAGCTAAACTCAGAGTAACTAGCAGTCAGTGTCAGGGCATGTCAACTATTAATTTTGAAGCTGGTCTTTATTAATGAATTGATCCTTGGGTTTCTGTCTTCTGCTATGTATTACTTAACAGGAGGAAAATATTCCTGTAATGCACGATTGTATGTAGTCTGCCTTACTTTTTCTGTTCTCTTATCAATTTCTGAACTGAAATAATTTCCCAAATATAATGAAAAGGAGTCCTTTTTTATACCTCAGTATGTGGAAGCATGTCAGTTTCCCAAATAGGCTTGTATCTAAAAGTTTATCTACAGCAGCACGTGGATTTTCCTATGGAAGGTGTACACCTGGACTCACCTACAAGGGGTAGCTGTGATTGTGCTTAGTTTCAGTGTTCTCAGTACCAATGCCTGCCTAAATAATTAAATGGACTTACAGGTCCTCATGTGGCATTAGACATTCTCCAGAGAAGATGCAGTTTTACCTACTATCAGTACACCAGGAGGCTGACAGTGATGTGGTCACAATAGGTGCCTAGGCACCTATAAAGGTTTTCAATGACCTCCCTATATGACCTGGGATCAGATGGGTTATGCAGACAGGCCAGTATTCCTAGGTCAGATTTTGGAGAACTGTGTAATCATAACATGTGAGAATTAGTGCTCAGCTCCCAGAGTCCTCTTTTCTTTGAAAATTCTATCCCAATATTTTGAAAGCAGAATACTTTTTACAAGGAGGCTTTCCTTAGAAGCAGTGTTATAACATCTTAGTACTGTCCCAAAGCCTGTTATGAACAGCTTTATTTCCTGGTATCATATAGACAGGGGAATATGAAGCTATAATTCTCTAAGAGAAATATTTTAAGTTTTCTCCAGATCAGGAGGTAGTGAAATCCTTGCAAAAGTTATAATAAAAGAGTTCTTGAGCTGGGAGTTATTAGAGCAACTGAATGAAGTACAGTCTCCTGGCAGCATAGTTTCATCATCTTTCCTATTTCTCTGTGCCATACCCTTTAGAGGTCAGATTTCTAACTCCTTTAGGTGTCCATCTACTTAACTCTGTTGCTATTTACCGTTGACAGCTTTACATGCTCCACAATAAGAAAGAAATAGCCAAAATTAAATACTAGATTTAAGATTCTACTTTAGTTTACTAAAAATTCATGCAAGTCAATAAGCATATTTTCATTGTAGATGACAACTATATGAGTTTGGATGAGTTTTTTACCAATTTTTTTTTTTTTTGCCTAACATTGCAAATACAGTTCTCTGAAAGTGGGCTGTTTCCTTGATTTTGACATTGAAGAAAAATAGTCATGGTGAAATATTCTGTTACTTTGAAAGAATAAATTATTTTTGTTTTAGATAGCTTTCAATTTGAAATTGTATTGCTTCCAGTAATTAACTTTTACAGCTAATTTAGAATCAGTGTTTTAATTGAATAGAACAAAATATTTTTCAGATACTTGGGAAACATTTTGAGATTTTGAGAACCTGGTAGGGCTTGATTATTAAAGATAGTCCCTAGTCCCACTGTCCATAGATAGTTAATAAATAACATTTAAATTCAAACTATGAGACAGAGATCATAAAAATTTAAGATTTTTCTGCTGCAATGTTTTTAAATCCTCTAAGAAAAGACTACATTTCCCAAATCATCTCAGAACTAGCTCCTGCTGAATGATTTTGCTCATTCAAATACATATTTTTCAGTTCTAGTCTTTCTAACTGAACTGTTGTCCTAAAAGATTTCAGACTAATGACCCGACCAGCTTTAGTGATTTCTAAGCATGAGAGTTACTAAAAGTTATTATGCAGTTAACCTGTTACTTAGAGTAGAAAGGCATTTGAGACCCAGGAGAAGATTAGTGTAAGAAAGAGCAGACATGTATTTACAAGCTTGTGTCTTTCCCTGTGATTCATCCTATCTTTCTGGATATACAAGCAGTGTAGCCAGATCCTGGGACAAGATGGATGGACAGATATCGTGTATGTATGGATGATAGCTGTGTGATAAATAATGGAACCATCCCATTTATTTATATCCACCTTTGACCATCTCATGTGCCCTTTGCCTACCAATTCGTCTTCACCATGGTGACTTATAAAATCCCAACTCCTTGAAACATTTCAGTCTGTTCTATCCTGCCTCCTTTGTTTTCCCCCACATTCATCCAGCAAAATGAGAAGAGATTGTTACAGTATGAAAAAATGAAATGTGCATTAATATGGAAGTGACAAAAAGTCAGTAACCTTTCCTCTTTGCACAAATGTGAATTCTGTCTACCTATCTTTATTTTAGAGAACTTTTCAGTGAGGATAAAAACTTGAAGTTGATAAATTTACTGAAATGCAATGAGTTTTAAGTATTATTAATTCTAGAGCTGGACATTTTTATTCCCTCTGTTACCAGAGGAGAGAGGAAGGGCAACTTATGGGAAAATTAATATAATCTGGTTTAGACTGTTATTTTGAAACAAGAAAAGCAAGAAAGAAAATCAGAAAGAAAATACTTGCATATGCATAGTTCATGAATTTTGTAGTTTTCTTTCTAATTTGTTCTTTTGGAGTAGAATTTTCAATAAAAAGAAGCAGTCATAAAGTTGTCCAGTTCTCCTGGACCTATTCTCTGACCCTTGAAAGTCATGGAGTTCTTTGATCCTGTCTAGTCTGACAATAGTATTTGGAATACGAACTTAACAACCATCTTTTATATGTGGCCCATTTAAGATGATATTCAATTTAAAAAACAAAACTTTGATATTCAATTTAAAAAACAAAACAAAACTGTAGATAGCAAGATGCTCTAGTAGAGGTTTCTTCTAACAATCCAAAACTTTTTTTCAATAAACAATGAAAAGTTTCAGTCCTGTGAGTTTCCAGGATCACTCAATGATGGGCACTGATGCAAAAATGAAGCCTCTGATTCAGTGGCTGTCACAAGCTTAGACTTGGTTTCATGTCTTGTGTCTCAGTTGCTGCTTGCTCTATTATTAGATGATGCCAGCAATGAAATAAAACTGCCTTGAAAGGTATGTGGAGAACTCAGCACTGAGATATTTTCTTGCTCTTGAGTGCATCTTGAAATACTTGCACTATGCTTTCTAAGGAAAATTATGTCAAATTGTTTGTAGCTTTCTGATTAAAGTACAATCTAAAAAGATTTCAAAAAAATGGATTTGTAGAGCATGAGAACATACACTTTTGAATATCATCCATTAATATTTCAATCCATGTCTCTAAGTCATGAAAGACATCTGAGTATTTCTAAAGAATTTTGTCAGTAATATTGTTGTATTTACAGCTTTTCAACTGGACATCCTGATTCTAAATTTGAGTTAACATTTTTGTATTTGTTTGTTTAAGTTAAATATTTTTGAAAGTGATATTGGCTAAAGAGAAAAAGTCCTATATCTTCATATTAGAACAGTCCATTCACAAAAAGATATATACTGATCAAAATGTGCAGATTTAAATTCAGAGGACTATCAACTCACAGCAGTTTAATTACGAAGGTTCAACATATAAGCAAGTCCCACTTTACACACTCCCTGAGAAGCTAGTTTTCTTCAAAAACTTCTTCAGTATGGTCTAACAGTACTCCTGTTGGGAAAGTTTATGCCAATTTAGATGTTAATTTTTAACAATTAAAAATTAAAATCCCCAGCTGAGTAACATAGTTTTGTTCATATCAAAACAGGATTTTAGTTAAAAAGAGTTGGCTGTTCTATCGAGGCACAGGAAAATAAACTTATTAAAACTTCATCTGAAACACTTCAGACTGCCTTTACTTACACAGAAGTCAAGAAAGGAACATGCATGTGCATGTACTTCTATCAGGGATGTCAAAGTGTTAATTCTGGTCTGTAAGGCCCCTTCCAACCCAAACCATTCTATGATTCTATAATGACACAAGCCTGTCAAAGACAAACTTATATGTAAAGCACCGTTCAAAGGGCTGGCTGGCTGCTGAATGCCAATGAACATGCTGCAACTGCATTTCCCTTATGGAGATGCTTACCCCGTGTCTGTAAATAAATGCTGATGGCGAAAATGTATTTATGTTTTCCTGATCATATCAAATCACAAATGGTCTAGAGACTGATCACAGAATCACCAGTTCTGGGAGGGAAGAGGCATCCCTTCAGTCTGGGCCAGTGGTTGCCTGGGCCAATACACTAGGTTTGAACTAGAACCTTCAGAATTAAACAGGATGATAAATTGTCACTTGACTAAATTCATTACGTCTACACCTGAAGTAGATTTTCTTTTCTCTGTGAATTGGGTAAAATGAAGCCTGTCATATGAGACTCAACAAGATACAGTATGATATCTCTATCTTAATGGCAAAAGACAGTCCTTAAAGAATATCTTTTTTAGTCTAAAGTAATCTTTGACATTTTAACAGACTACTGGAACATAGAAGATCAAGCAATAATGCAATGACTTGTTGTGGTCTGTGCAGGAGTCATTATGCTAAAATGTGTAGGAGAGCTATATTAGCTATACTATATTAGGCTGGGGAAATCAGACAGTATTTTGGGATTACTGTACCTCCCATTCATTTAGAGTATGTCATGAGTTCTTCAGCATCCCCTTGGGCAAGCTGTGTAGACAGACAAAAGCTGCTTCCTTCTTAAGTTCCAACTTTTTCTGACATCACTGATAAGAAACATCTTTGAATAAATTCTAAAATATAGGGCAGATGCTTTTAAGTCCTTCTTTTCTCCACTGAGCAGCCAGAGCCAGAGCTATGGGCCCATCATTATGTGCAAGTGGGAAAAATGGAGCACTTGCAAGAGCAATTAAGTGCATGTACAATTATAAATGTGTCTAAAACATAAGACTAGTTTTGCTTTTTTATACTCCCCAGACATTTCAGAGTAAAAGTGCCTCACTCAGTTTGTAACATAACTGTTTTTAAATGCAATTGTGCAATCTCAGCTACACAGAAAAACTGTTTCTTTCCACTGGCAAGAGACAGAAAGATGAAGCTAACACTCAAACATTTGTTTCAAGTATTTGTCTTAAAGCTTGTTGTTTAAGAAATAAAAGTATTCAAATTCAGGTACTTACCAGAAAATCCAAACAAACAATGGTTCAAGCTCTTGCCACTGTCAATAACATTTCCAGGGGTGCCTGAAAGAGCTATAAGAAAATACTAAATTCATCTCCCCTACTGGTAAACCTGTGGTTTCAACCTTTCAGGTTGAGCCACTGCCAGACAAAGATGGGGGTGTTACAGATTGCTCCTGGAGCAGCTGGGCCTTTTTCTTGAAGTAGGGACCATCCTGTCCCTCCTGCCTCGACTCTTCCTAGATATCAGTCTGTTCCAATACAGGAAAAATGAGAGTCCAAGGCATGGCTTTTCCACTGCCACAGAGCCTAAACAAGCATCTGTTCACTTGTGCCAACAGCACAAATATGCTGGGCCACATCGCCATCTGGATTACATTTGAAAAATTCTATAAATCAGTGTAAAGACCCTTCATATAACCCAGAACCTTATATGCCGTCCCCATAATTATACTATCCCAAATTTTTTAAAAAATAAAATTCAGACAGAAAATTCTGATTTTTTTCCAGTTAGAAAAAACAGTTCCAGTTACAATAATTCAGGTCACATACTAAGTTCTTTAAAAACCTTGCTTTCAATAGACATTTCAAAGAAATTCCATATCACATAAAGACTTTTAGATGATGTGATTGATCAGCTATATGCATAATAGGATAAATTGTTTCCATTAATGTATATTCATCAATAAAAAGACAATTTTTTCTGTATTTATCTGTTTGCTTTTCCTCCATTTGAAACCATAAAAATATAACCCAAGACAACAATCGGCTTTTTGGAAAGAGCATAGACCTCCCAAGGTAAGTATCTTGTCCAGAGTGAGTTTTATCAGGAGAAAATATATTGGTAAAAGAAGTTCTAAGAATATCAGTGTTGCTTCCAGTGTGAATGTAATTGTGCAAATTAATTCAGATATTTCTATATCATAAATAAATGTTCTGCTACTTACCAAAATTTTGAAAACCTGGTAACAATATTAATTAAATCAATGAGCACAGAATATAATAAATTTATTTGTGTATTTCCCAATGAAACAATGATTGTTAGTATTAGTTTTCACTGAAGAATGTAGCTTTGTCTTTCAAAAATTTCTCTCACCCAAAAAAAAGGATGTCATATGCTTAAGAACAGATATGACATCAAAAAATTTATTTTCTGACATGTGGAGGAGCTGTTCTGTTTAGGTCAGTGAAAGGGTGAGCAGAAGAAGCAAGGTAAAGACTTATCTGATATATTTTTTCACATCTTCACATTACAAAATTTTTCAGATTAAATTAAAAATGGGAGCACTAATTTGCAAATGCTTGCAAGCCAATGTTCAGTTTTAAATTGTGTCTGGAAATGAAGCAATCTGTATGAGTCAAAATTAATAATTTGGTTAATTATAAAAGCAGATCTCAGTGCAACGTCTGTAGCATTATTTCCACAATTTCCTAACAGTTTTCATTATTTCCAATAAAAAAGGTCATGTATTTCACTCACAACCTTTCCCTCTAGCTGCAAATCAGGCTCTAGCCAAATTCAGCTGTATGTATAACAAGTAAATAAATGAACACAACATTTCGGGTTTTATTAGACTTTTTGCAACCTTTACATTACTGGAAAGGTAAGTGCAACTAACCTTTATAAACAAGAGACTTCCTTCTCACAGTTCATGAGCTGGTATTGTTTTATGTTAGCCTTTTCCAGCTGCTTCCCTGTAGTGAGTAGCTGCTCTTAACACATGCTGGAAGTTCTGGGAGACTGCCAATACCTTCACGCATTTCTAGAGCAGGTTTGCTGAGTGGTGATCACAACTTCCCTGAAATCAGCTTTCCTGTGGGCTGAGCAGTATAAATGCTACCCTTCTAAATGCTGGGCATTGATAGTTGCATTAATAATTATTTTGTCTTTTCTTATATACAGGAGAGGATAATGCTGGGTCTTTGCTTAAATATTTGCAAATACTATTCCTGACCAGGCTGAGTTTGGAGATCTAATTTAAAATGCCCATCTTTAGGATTCCGTTAAGACACATAAGCTGTTTTCCAGGCTAATCATTCAAGACATGGCTCATTCATTTATGCCAGAGGCAATTGGTGACACTCATCAGCTCAGGATGCCAGGCTTAGGCAGGTGGCAGCACTCCTGACACAACAGCTGAGCATTAGCTGACTTGGGATCTGTGCAAAATGGCCAGGGTTAAGAGATGGCACAACTAGATTAAGAGAAAGGCATTCTGCTGAGCGCCTCAGTTCCTTGAATCATTTGATCCTGCCATAAGCTCTGCCTGCAAGAAAGCTGAGCAACAACAGTTGCAAAGTAAAGCTAGTAAAAAGTAGTCAGAAGATATGAAGCAGCCAATGCCTGAGTGTGGAGACAGCCCAGTGCATGCAAAAGGATGGATTCGGCATTTGTTTCTATAAAAGAGTACACCTGGCACCTACTGGTCCTCAAGAGAGCTGAAACTGGATACCAGCACCATCCTGCAAGCAAGGCATGTGATGGACATGCAGTGTAGGCCCTTCTGCACCCCTGGAGAGAGTTGCAGAAGGCCCAGCTTGTGTCTGGGTTTGCAGAAGACCTGGTTGCTGCTCCATGGGATGAGCTGAAGGAGACAGACCTATCAGAGTGTTGCTCAGACCAAGTGGAGACCATTTATGAATTCTAAGAATTTATTATGTTACCAGCTGGTAACTCAACACCACACAGCTAGTTGGTCACCTGTCCATCGGTGTGGTGGAGGAAAGAGTAAAAATGAGAAAACTCATGGGTTGAGATACAGACAATTAAATAGGGAAAGCAAAAGTCACACACAAAAGCAGAGTAAAGCAAAGAAGGCAATTAATTCACCANGCAAAGAAGGCAATGAATTCACCACTTACTATCAGCAGGAGGTGTTCAGACATCTCCAGGAACTCAGGGCGTAAGAGTGATGTGGGATGACAAATGCCATCACTCCAAACATCCTCCTTCCCTTCCTGCTTCTTCCCCTGGATTTATATACTGACTGTGATGCCATATGAGATGAAATATCCCTGAGGTCTGTCGGGGTCAGTTGTCCTGGCTGTGTCCTGTCCCAACTTCCCATGCAGTCCCAGCCTTCTTGCTTCTGGTGTGGGGTGAGAAGAGGAAAGGGCCCTGACACTGTGTGAGCACTGCTCAGCAGTAAATAAAACTTCCCTGTGTCATTAACACTGTTTCTACGACAAATCCAGAACATAGCCCCATACCAGCTACTGTAAAGAGAATTAACTTTATGCCAGTCAAACCATCACACATGTCCAAAGCAGTGAAGAGCTCCGACAGATTTTCCAAAGCAAGAGGCAGTGCCTTGTGACCCTCCTTTTCCTTCTTGGTCATAGAACCTGTTCACAGTAAAACATGGCCAAAGACCAGCACAGACTCCAAGTAACCAAGCTTTACTGTAGCTATAAACAATCCATTTTAAAGAAATTCAGAGCCAACTCTACCACATTCTGCTACTGTTTTAACATTTGTGACTGAAAATAGCTTTTCAGGAGAGTGGGTTTTGGTTTTTAATTAAAGCCATGAGTAGCATGTTGTAGAATACACAGGTTTCCCAGGCATTTCAAAGTAACTTCACAGAATCACACAAAACAATTACTTTTGTGAACATTGGCACTGGTCCTCACTTTTTGGTTTCACTGCTGGGAGAGAAACTCCCAGAATGCCTAAACTTGTGCCAAGAGTAATGCAGAAAAAATCATTAACAACAACAGAGTTGTAAATCAGGACATTAAAGGTTAGCTACTGTGTATGATTGCATGGTTAAAGCCAGGCAGGCTGAAGACTGCTCACAAAAATGAACTAGCTCTCCACCTGCATATCCCACCAGGCTACCCTGAAGAGGCCACCTGAACATGAACACCAGAATGCATTTTGAATATTTTTACATGAATATATTAACTGCATTTTCTGGTAAGCATAGAAAAAATGGTCAGCTAACAAACAGCTCTGATAACTACTCTAACACAGATTTCAGTTTCAGTTCTACTTTGTAGTTAGCTGCTTCAGCTTACCAGCACAGGGATGTTTGGCCTTCTCTTGTCTTCACCAGGGCTTCAGTGACCTGACAATCATGCACCTCTTCCAAGGAATGCATTTACATTCACTAGATCAATCTTATATAATATAGTCACTGAGAAAAATTTCTCATGTGTGTTTTAAATAATATTTAAATGAGTTATTTGTGGATTATCTTGTACATATCTGAAAGGTTCCAGAGACTTTCAGAAAAGGGAATGTTGTGGGTTGGGAATTAAAATGCAAGAGATTTATCATCTGTGCTTTTGCAAGAGGCTTAGAAATATAAAACCAAGATTTTAAATTTCTTCTAGGGCTGTTAAAGAAAAAAGAAATACTCTTACACACAAATTAAATTTAGAACAGAACAAGAATAATTTAAATGTAGATATGAAAACAGTATTTTCAGTATTTTCAGGAATGTGACATAAAAAGGACTAATTTTTCCAATTCGTTAATTCTGTTTTGTGGATCTATTGGGATAATAAATTTGAATGATTAGCATGGACACTATTTATGAACAGTTGCACATGTGACTAATGGGGAGGAAGGAAGGAAGCTGGCTATTTAACATGTTAATATTAGTGTTACTATACCTTACCTAAATCTAAAAGCCTGATGCTAAGTCAATATGAAAATGTTATAAGGTCAATCTCCAGCAGAAAAACCACACAAACACACCCCACCAATGAAACAAACCCCAAAATACCACCCATCAAACAAGAGAAAGGCAAAGTTGCTATGAATCCAACACATGTTATAGCATTTTGTAATATTTGGTGGAACCTACTAGGTGAGGTCACTGAAAGTCTCCATCTTACTGCTAATTTTTTTTTTAAAAGCAACTTACAGTATCATTGGTTTAATGTACTTATAGCTTCAGGAAGACTGTCTTAAAAGTTGCTACCTTTTCAGATGCATATCATTCCTTTTAGAAGTGTCCATAGTACTGAGAAGATTACTGTAAATTACCCTGTACACTCTTACTTTTCCAGATTTTGAATGCTATTTCTGAGGGAAAAACACAATATAAGCATTGATTAACAATGTCTTTTTACCTACCACAGAGGCTAAGCATGGATAAGACTACTCGAAAGGAGCAGTAAAGAACACTAGAACAAGTTGAGACCTCATGTAATGACCTAAATGTTAAGCATCAAACTTTTGTCCAGATCTTCAGAAAATGAGGTTAAAACTTTCTGCTGGCATATGGTGTAGTAAATTTTAATAAAGTGAATATATAAGCATTTGCAGCTACCATGTAAAATCAAGAAGAATCAATTTTTTAAATTTTCATTTCTATTTTTTTGGTCAGTAGGAAATAAGTGGCTTTATTCTTGCTGGGTGAGATAGGTGATATATGGGAATTGTATGTAAAGAGGGGATATGATGTTCCAAAAGTCATATTCTGTTCAGGTTTGGTTGTCACTATTTACTGTCAGAGGTCATTGAGGTTTCTTCTTGTGGTTTTAAAATCCTTAGTTTGCATGACAGGTCCCAGACGCTGAATTGAGAGGTTTTATATTCTTAAAAAGGTGGGAAAATTGCTATAAAACTTTTGTTCCAGGCTGTACAGAGCAAGTGGGATGTCCAGCTAGTGCTAAGCAAAGATTTATCCTAAACAGGCATTTAGTGAAGTCACATGTTTAATATTTTCCTACAGGCTGATTTACAGGGCATCCTCCATAACATGGCAGCTCTCATGAAATCTGTTGGGAGATACTTTGCCTTCCTCAAACTTCAAACAGTGAATATTGATTACATCCATACTGGGATCTAGTGCTCAAAACATGACACTGCAATGTTTACTTCTGCAGATTTTAATCTCTTTTTTGCTCTGGCCCAAGACAGTATCCTCTTAAGGCATCCATGTGGTTCCAGCAATTTTTATTCTTCGTATTTTATCATTAGACATATTGAAATCCATATGTTCTGTTCACTTCTTCCAATTTTAGATACACAATATTCTCAAATTATGTAAAATATTAAAAGTAAGAGACACAATCTTTCCACATCACTTGGGTCAACTATATAAAATATTAAATGTATTCTCCATATTCATATTCAATGTAAAAAGCAGTGAAGTGTTTCTACATTGGAATTCTAGTATCAAGACAAAATCATATTTACAATTACAAATTATTTCCAAAGTTCCAATTTTATAAAATCACAGAATGATTACTAATTGAGCAAATTAAGGATTCTTAATGTAGCCTGAGCCAGTTTGAAACCTCTATGATGACTGGGCCACTATTCTTCCCAAGTCTTGTTTATTTTTGGTTGCTAGAGTAAAATATATGTGTCAATAAATAGCCAGATGGGTATCAGTGATGAGCCGATAATATCAGACCCCATAGAGTTGACCTTCTCTAAGGGTGTCATGTAGCTATTAAACAGCCTGAGGGAAGGAACAAAATCACTAGTCTGTTGCAAGGTGCAACTCTGAGTGTGGATTCAACACTGTTTATTACCATTTCTGACTTTCTGGCTTTCAAATACAATCTGAACAACTGCAGACCATTTCTAGGAATGCAAGCATTCCTTAGCCTTAAATCTTAACAATATAAAATAATTTTATTTTTCATGGACAAAGGCATCCAAATTAAATATTAATTGATTGAGAGAGGCTCTGCTTCATTGTTTGTCAAAGTCAGGTAAGATATCGTGTGATAGAAAGATTATTAGGTGAGAATACCAGAGGTGCATGACTAAAAAGATGTCTAATGAGTAGATAAATGAGTTATCAGGGTTCTCATTCAAAGTAATAGCGACTGAAGAACTTTGCAGATCTGTATCGTAGTAATTTTTAATTGCTGCAGCTTATTCCCAATATACCAAAAAACTCAACTAGGAGTCTTTCAATTGTAACAACATTTGATTTATTTCCTTCTCTTTTGCATTATTATCTATTGAGAACGGTTTTATTGTTTCAGGTGTATTAAAATGCTTTCCATGTTAAATGCTTCTGCTTAATTTGCATATATTACATATTTTGGTCAATAAATATAAACTTCCTTAGTAATATGTGGTGTTACAGTAGACACGACGTCACCCACAGCTTTATCAGCAATTTTTTGTGTTTGCTATTAAATACTTGTAAGATACAGCATGTAATCACTGTTTAAGAAATTAATTACAAGGACAAGAGACACTAGTTTTGGTCAACCAATGTTGGGTTGCAATGAGTTAACTGGGATCATTGTTTCTGGGGCTGTTCATATCCCCAGACTTTTCACAGCCCTGGCAGAGGCTGACTCTGTAATAAGTCTCACATTACACGTGGATTAGATTTGTAGAAATCCTGTAACTCAATAGGTACCTGCCTATTCTCTCCTGGCGTCAGGCTGCCTGCACTACTTTGCTCTGTAGACATACCTGGCATTCCACCCGTGCCTCCTCGCTGGCTAAGTGGGCTGGAGCCTGCCTACCAAAACATTGGGGTATTGTTGGGAAGGGGAGACCCCCTTGACAGACGAGCGAAGTGTGAAGTTAGTCTTGCAATGCCTTATTACCTTCCTATGAAGTATACGCGCAGCTCTTTTAAACTTCCTTTATGCTGCAGCAACGTGGGAAATGAGATCTGCAGGAGCGTTTGGGAGTAGCAAGGGGGTGGAGATGTGCTGTAGACAAGGACAAAGCCAGCCCGACCCTAAGACCTTCCGCCTTCCCCCCAGCCACCATCGCAGTGTTTGTTTACACTGACTGAGGAAAAAAACAAAAACATATTTGTCAGTGCATCAAGGATGTGAAATGGCTTGATTTCTGGGAATTGTGCCAGGTATTATAAACCATTTTATTTTAACACCCATTCTTCATTTCACTGCATACCATTTGCTTAGCAATTAGTGAGAATTAGGATTTTCAAAACATTTGAGTGAGGTTAGAACACCCAATTTGCACTGTTTAGGACTTTTAAAGTGGAACAGCTTTCTCACTAATGAAAACTAAGTCATGTGATGCTTAAATAACAAAAGGAAGATTCTCAGTTGGTCACTATGAGTTTATGGTTTGCATCCTGCAAGTCTTTAAATCAATTACAGTGAAGCTCACAATAAAGCTTATAGAAATATTATCAGACTAGAAGATCAGCTAACCTACTACCTTTTCATTGGGTTTTTTACATATTTGGTGGTGAGGTTTTTTCTTTTTTCCTTTTTTTTTTTTTCTGTACGTGTGAAATTTGAGATCCATAACAACTCTTTCCTCCTCTTTCAGCAGTTTATCATCTCATCCTGGAAGATAATGAAAAGACTCCTAGTGATTTCATGCAGATGTGTGTGTGATTCTAACTGAATAACAGCATTTAACTTTAAATATTAATAAGGTCTATGGGTTATATTAACGTTAAAGCATACTATTTTTTTGTAAAGAGGAAAAATTGCTGTAATGGATTGCCATCACAGAGTGTATGGTAGCAATTTATGCACAGAAGTATCTGATTCAGAGTTTTGGCAAATGTTTATATGTATGTCTAGAAGTTCACGGCTAAAACTTCCGAGTTTAGTGAGATTTTACCTCAGTCATCAGAGAGAATGATGAAAAGATTGTTTGGAACATAGTTTTGTTTTCTAACGAGCTGCCAAGAACCTTAGTTAGGCATTCAGGAAGACTGCATGCATGTCCTTTCCGAATGCTGCAGTGGAGTTAAATTCCTGCCATCCAACCAGTCCCTCCTGTCTTGCCAAGTGTCAGGCAGCTGCAATGATTCTGCCTCCATGGGAGGCAAAGACTCTGCAGGAAAGCGGTTTGCAAGAGATAGTTGCTGGCATCAGGCTATTCAAGTATGTGGCCTGAGCAAGTTTTTGTCTCTGTCCTCTCAGTGCATTCCTCCATATTTTTAAAATGGAAATCCTTTTGGCTTCACAGTAGTGCTTTTTTATTTTGTATTTTTATATTTTATATTATTTTATATTATTTTATATTTAAAATACTTCTAAGCCTTATACTGTGCTGATGAGTTATTTTCTTTGTAGGGATGGGTTCAGATTGAGTTTTACCTATGAGATTTTGAAATTATTTTAGAAATAATACCTGTGTATAGGAATTATTTGTAAGACAAATTAATATTTTTCTCTTAAAATAGTGTTACCTCTTATTGTTCACTGCTCACACAGCAAATCAAACTATAGCATAAAGGCAACAATCTTCAAAAGAAAATAATAACATTTTGTTTCTCTTTTCCTTTTAATTGTGCACAGTATCCTAGAAATAGAGATCTGGGTGGTTTTCTCCCCTCCATTTCTGCTGTATCCACAATATTTCTGTTTTCATGTTCCTTTTATTACAGCTCATAACTTCCTTCTACTGTAAGACATTTAAGGCTAGTTGAAGTCGTTGGGGAGTAATGCAGTTAACAAAGCCTGATTCCTACCGTTTGTCCAGCAAACCCTTCCAGTTCTATCCTCAAACCACACCAGCTCCTCTTTCCTCCCCAGTCCGTCTCTCCCTCACCCACAGGCAGCAGTGCTACAGCTGGTTCCAAGCCTTGTGCTGGCTGATTAGCCAGCCAGCACTGCTGTGATATTTGGCAAAGAGCCTGCTGCCAGGCACAGGCTGCCTCTCAATAGGAGCACCGATTTGGATCTTTCCTCTGTTTACATCGATTTTCATGAAATTTACAGACACATATTTTTCTATTACTCCTGCCTTTTGAATTTGCTTGAATATAGTCACTAACAAAGAAAAAAAGTATTATAAGAGGCAACCAGGAGGCAAACAACACAGTTGCATAAACCAGATTTCCAAATTCAAACTGAAAACCACATATGCAGTAATGAAGGTCAGGCAGTGGTCTCAGTCTGAACAGTTAACATGAGGGTGTCCAAAATTCGACCAGCTTCAAGGAGTTTTTCTTTCTTGTTAGTTCAGTACCACAATTTTCATGCCAGTTTCCTGCCAAGCAAATTGCAGAGGGCTTGTACAACTGAAAGAGCTTGAGTCTGAGTCTCTGGTGACAAGCTTGCTGCAGCTCCAATCAGGGCTTTATAGCTTCCGAAAAAAAATAACAATGCTGCCAATTGTAACAAATGTGAAGTGTCTCTTTGACATGAAACCACTGCCTATTAAAATGAGCCAAAAATATGACAGTTTCACAGAAGACTCTTTTTTATCAGCTGAACACTTCTCAGCACATCACTTGGGTCAAATTCAAATGTAAAATCATGGTACCTGAAGGAAACAAACTGTCAAGAGTATTGTATAATACTCACTGAGTCCTCTTCTTTTAAACAAGGCTAGTACTTATGTAGTTTTCTTGACAGTAAAATGTAAAGAATCTCAACAATGGCAGGGAATGCAGGATGAAAAGTCCCTTTTTCTGTTGCAATATTTCTGCTGAAAAAGCTTTGTTATGGTTTATGAATTCCTTTAAATAAAAAAGTCTATGAGCAGTATTTTGAATGAAATATTTTTTCTAGGTTGAATGCTAGCTCTAGCCCCACTCAAATAGGAGAAATTACTTCCCAGTGGTATGCCAAATTACTTGTTAACTGTTTCAGCAGCAGGATATGATGATTCCTTATACCAGGCTTGTTGTAGCTTTGTTAGACACTTTCATGCCTCTAATTTCTGAAATCTACATTATCAGAAGCAGTTTTCTGTTACTGAATTCAGTTCAAAAGCTAACAATTCAACTAAATTAGTACAGCTGAGTATGTTTCTCAAGCCTATAAATACAATTTCCAGTTATCTAGTGTTTATTAAGTGTTTGGGTAAAAATAGTTAAAAATAAATATACGGATGTAATTAATTTTGGCCTAGATAACACCATTGGGACATTATTATTGGGACTAAGTAGGTAAATTAAAATGACTTTGGGTTCTGGGTTTCCCCAGAAATTACACAAGAGAATGTATCTCTAGACATGAATGCTCTAAATTCTGCACTTTTAATGGGTCCTTCTGCATAGGTTGAATTAAACTGCATTAGGCTCATAACAATGATCTGAAAGAGTCTTGTTTTAAAATGCTACAGGTGACAAAATTTCTACAGATACCTATTTTAACTGTCTCTTTTCTGCTTATCTGATTTTGTACCTTTACATTACTGACAATCTGTATGAGCAGCTTGGAGCCACAGTTGTACCAAGTTTAATGGGACTGAAATTACAGTGCATTAGCTACACATCAGAAATCTCCACCAGAGTCACATCCTGCATCTTCTTCACACTTTTAAAGCCCAACTTTATGTTTCCAGTTTGACTTTTCCTGGGGAACTCTAGGGCCACATTTTGGCAGCCTGGGTTGTCTCACTTCTTTGAGAAAGGAAGAATTAGGGTAAATGAGAGTTGATCACCACTCCTCCATTGTGGGCTGCTGCCTCTCAGTCAATACTGTTATCAGGGAACTGAAGGAAGGACGAAGGAGGGAAAATCCACACACCCCCCCTCCCCCCTTCTCCCACCTCTGTTTCCTGGCTTCCAGAATCCCTTCAATGAAGATAGTCTGATTCAAAATAAGTTATTCTTTAGCTTATGTTTCAACATAGCTTTAGTCTTCACTCTTTCACAGCACATAAAACAGACATTATCAGATTCAATGTTCAGACAAAAACTAAGTGGTAGCTAGCAATTTTTAAAAAAATTGTTATCTATTAATCACAGTTTACATGACACGAAAAGAAAAACATTCCCACCCCCTTATTGTAAGACTGAGCACAACGTTCCCTTCTTTTTGAAATTAAATACAAGAGAACCAGGGAAGAACATGCCAGTAAGTCAGGGAAAGAACAATACTGTTTTCATTAACAATAACTGCGAGGGTTAGAAGAAATTTGCAGAGCAAGCCTGTCAGAGAACAGTGATGAGTAGAAACTCCCTTGAAAGATCTGTAGTACTACCACACTTGGAGTCTTTTGTGCAAACATTTTGTGCTGAAACTGTGTAGACAGCTGTCCTTTCATGTTCTACCATATGTCTTTGACCCTAACATCACGGTTAATCCGGCTATAGCGATGTTGTAAATTCAAGAGCAAAACAACAGGACTGAGTCTGGAGCAATCACTTTATCACAGTTCTTATTTCATTTAGTTTTTGCGGGAGGAAAGAGAGTATTCACATTCGCTAAAGGCCTGAGTTAATTCATTAGGATTAGCAATTAGCAGTAGCAATTAGGAGACAGATGAGTGTTGTTAGCTACCTTCTTCACTGAGAGTATCTTTATTTTTAATGGTGAAGTACAGGGCCAGACCTCGAAGTGCAAATATGGGGCGTCTTGATTTTTTTTTTCTTTAACCTTCACTCCAGATGTCTTTCAGATGAAGGAATATATGGGAGATGTGAATGACCAAGACATAGGATTCATATTAAAACCGTGGTAAAAGCAGCTCAGTAGTGTTGGTAAACTTACTGATAGCTTGTTTATTCTCTCATATAGATACTTCTGCAATTACTTATTTTAAATCTTGATTTTTTTTTTTTCCATGGAGCATCATTACCTCTAGAGAGATCTTAGGGACTCTGTATAGCAGTGCCATCTTTGCTATCAAGTCAGCACTTTACATTTCCACATCTCTTCAGATAGAATGTGCTGTTTCCTGTAGCTTTTATTTTCTGAAATGGACATGGCATAACACTCTATTGCTGATGAATATTTTATTCATAAAATGGAGCTAAAAATGTATTTGTGCCACTCTAGGGCCAAAGAAGTATCTCCATTTGTGATTTTATTGTATTGCTGTAACATCTGGAAGACCTAAGCAGGATTAAGACTTCACCATTGGCAAAGAACACTGAGGTTGTCAGAGTTATTTTCTTCCCCAGGAGCATTAAAAAGTTAACCAGAGGAGCAGAAATGCATAAAGGATCTTTACTGGAAAAAAACTTTAAATATGTATAAATAGATAGACAGACAGACATGTGTTCACAAGTCATTTGGATTTTCAGCAATAATTTGGAAAAGAATGGGAAATAGCATGAGCAAAGCAGGAAAAACATGGAGAAAAAAACATAAAAGGGAACATGTTTTAACTCATTCAAAATTTTATTAGTTTATTACATTATAAACTATTTGCCCTAGACATACTTTATATAATCTCTTACTTAATGTTTTGTGACAGCTTTAATGCAACAAAATTAGATATGCTGCTGCAATAGTCCTGACAGCTACCTGGTTTCCATGCATTAACACCATTGGCTTCTTGCCCAATACAAATAAACTTGAAATGTTAGAGAGCAAAACCAATGAAATCAAGTAGCCTAAAACTAAAAGGTAGAGCTCAGCATTGTGGAATAAAATATCATTCCAGGGGAAACCTTTGATGATAACATTAACTGAAGCATTAGGAACATATATATATATATAAACCCCTTGAAACAAAGGCATTTCAATTCTACCTGCACAGAGGGGACTGTCATGAAAATGGTACACAACAATTAGAACTCATACAAATATTTTTCATTTTAGTGTGGAATGGTATTTGCACATCATATTCCATCCTGAGAAGAAGAGCATGTAGCCTTCAAGTCTGACTTTATCCTGTAGTGGAGGATGGACCTCTGAGAGCTGTAGCTGCACTGGTCAAACAGAAAAGCTACTACCGAGAGTTTCTCTTGTCAGAGGTTGATGTTTTTGCTTAGATCTGAGTGTTGTGATTTCATAACTGAGTCCATATAATTGAAAGTGGGATAAAGTATTGAAAAGATTTTCCAGTAAAAATTTAGGACTTATTTGATTGATGTTTTGTAGTGACAATGTGAGTTGGTATAGAGAAAAAGTTATTAGAAGCTGGAACACTTTTACTGCTTAGAATAAATATAAAAAGAAGAAAGTAGAAACGAATGTTCAGCTAGCTCCATGTGGGAATACCCTTCTTTATTTTTCTTCTCCATTAATTAATGAGTATGAAGGATGCATATTCCAGTAGAGTAATCCTGTTTGTCTCCTGAAGCTTTCCTGAAACAATGGAAGTCTGGCACTAATTGAAAAGCTATGGATCCTGATGGAATGCAACTTCTCCTTAACCTGTTTACTGACTCTGTGGAAAGGGGATAGTGTGCCAATATTGCTAATAGTTCTGAATTTCTGGTCTATAACTTCAGCTCATTATCTCTCTCATTTTTATCGCTTTATGGAACCATAAGGCTTTTACAGCATAGAAAAAAAAAAAAAAGCAATGTGCACCAAACAGGTGGTATGGGCACTAGGACAAATTGCCTTCCCTTTCAAAAATTTTCTCATTTATTCTGATGAAATGGTGATGAAGGGGACTCTGATCTGAGACTGAGTCATAAAAAACCTTCAAGAACAGAGATTCTTATAAGCTGTTTTATTTTCTCATCAGCTTCAAAATATGTTTATTCATCCTGCCTCCTCTAATATAATGATATAACCTCAGTGAGCAGAGAGATAAAATTATAAAATACGTTACCTTGTCCCTTATCCAAACAAAGCAGTCTTCTATGTATTTCATTCCCTTGGGTGTTCACATGAGTGAACAAACCAAATGTGGCAGATGTTATTCACATTCCTAATTGCACAACTGGAAGCTGATCTCATCCTGTAGCAATGCATACAGAGTACTCAAGAAGAATTTGAAGAAAAAAGAAGTGCTCATCAAATAATGTTGCACCAGTTGGGAATTTTTTGATCCTCAAAGCAAGTTGCAGTAGCATCTGGAAGGAAATCTCTCCACTAAAGACTCTTAGTCTACATCATTCTGTTCTTTCCTTCCCTAATGGTTAAAAAGTGCAAAGAGATTCCATTTAGCCAGGAATTATTACTATCCACTGCTTGAAAACGCCTTGCTACTTGAGTAAGAGCTACATATATGGTTTGTGTTTTATATCAATATCATATTGCCCTAATGTATCATGTTAAAATGAGATTCTGCTTCCTTAGCTGCTTAAGTGCTTTACTTCTTTTAATCCAGCAGTTTATATAATATGTTTTACCTTACATCGGCATATCTGGGTGAGTTCTTTGGTTTATTACAGAGCAGGTTGCACTGTGTGCACTAGTGGCTCATTTTGGCTTTAAAATTGATGTGTTTTATAGAGGCATGAATAAAGATTTTGGATTTGATTGAATAAATCTCAGAAAGAGTCCAATTCAGGAAACAACATAAGAGCCCAAATCCCATTCAATTCAGGAAAACTTAAGTACTTTTCTAAAAGGCATACAACAAATTGTAGAATCTGTTTAAATCTAAGCACAGTATTAACTGCTTAGAAAAATATGCTGGTTGCTGCCATTTTCTAAAGGGATGTAGGAGACTTTTCAAAGAGGAAGAAAACTTATTACATGGAATTTCTATTTATGGAAATAACTGAAATGCAGGAAGTCAGCAAAAACAGTGAGAGATCACTATTTGCAGAGTACAGGAATATCAGGCCAGCTACAGAAAATGGACTTTCATTTACTGGAAGTGTTTCTTCCATGCAAAATATTATTAGTTTGGGTTTATATACCACTGATTTCCAGCAAACTGAGATTTTGGGTAAGTCCAGATGTCTCAGGACAGTCTCAGTTGTGCATTCTCAATTCTCAGCCATTACAGTCATTCATAGGTTGTACTTCTTTTTCATTACTCTGCAGTATCCCCCATGTGCATAATCTTTTAATGCAGCAAACTGAAGTTATGAGGAATAGTTTCTCAGTCCATGGAAAAATGGCAACATACCTTTTCTATGGGGAAAATGTGTTCACCTGTACAGTTAACATAAAATAATTGATGTGTAGCAAGCTAAAAATACTGGGGTTTGTGCCCATGCTCTGCCTTTTCAGACAGATACGAAATGTTCTCTCCACAGAAAATTGGCCGTGCGCTCATCTTAGCCTTTATTTTCTCTGAAGTGCTTTATTTTCACTGTGTCAGAACTCTTATCAGGGCTCACCAATGTATTATGAGTGCAATGTTCTTCAGGTAGGAACAGAGCAAAAACGCAAAAACATTCCTGTTGTATGTTTCCCATCTGCCAGCCTGCAGTGAGTTACATGAATGTGAAACCCTGCCCCAACACCCATGCAAAGTCTTTCAACAGTATCTTGAGCTTTTGCCAGCGTCTACTCATGTGCATTCATGTATAAACACATACATACATATATAATGCATACACATATATGTACTGACTATGTGTGTATACATATATATGTATAGTGTCAATAAATGACCTTAAATGATCAATTCAATCACTTAACTCAGGTTTCTAGTCTCACCTGGAATTCTTGGCATGTGCTGCCTGGTATCCAGGTGCCATTCCATAAGGGCATCATCTCCAGCATGTCCTGTGTCAGATACCCCATTTTCTGCAGACATCTCTGATGCCCTAAATAATTGAATGGCCCTGGCTTCTGCATTTCTGATGCTAACTCCCACCCTAAATGCAATCACAGAGGGGATGTATGTGCTCTATCCCTTCCATCTATTGACTTTCTGCTTCCCTGCCCTATGCAGCTGGTCACCAATTAGCCCCCGTCACATGCGACTGCACAACTCACTCAGGCTGAAGATCCCAATCTCTCATACCTCTGTCTGGGCCAAAAATCACACCAGTTACTAGCTAATGTAACCACAATAAAATGTACAACTGTGAGATAAGGAACAAAAATATATGCTTAATAAAAACTATTTTAAAAGCATCAGATAGGGTCCATGGCTGTCAAAGGGACAACCAAAAGTAAAAATGATGCACAAGTGCAGTTTCAAGAAGAAATCTGATGTGGGCATGTGAAGGCTAGGGAGCATTTTAGGCCAGATACTAATGGAATGTAGAAGCAAGATTGCCCAAAGATAAAACTGGTTGTGAGAAGGGCAAATACAAAGGGTCTGTGAATCACAGAAACAGAAAATATAATTTTTTTTTCCTTAAAAACTGAATTTTTCCAGCATAAAATATTCTAAAGATATGAATTATTTATATGTGAGGGGAACTGAATGTAGGCACCAACTGAAAGGTGCTGACTTAGAATGCAAACTTTGTATCCTACTTAATTATGTGTGTGATTTATACACTATACTGTATTTGTGCCTATAAGGATAACATTTATAAGTATACATGCACACACATACATATATATATTAGACCATAGATATTCTGAAATAATTTTTACTTTTGGTCTATAAGTATTGCTAGAGTAGAACAGACCTTATTCCACTTCAGCCTGAATTCTGACACTGCTTAGGGAATTAGTATATGCCACAGAGCAAGGAACCCTTCTCCTTGCAGGATTCCCACCAACATTATTCCTATCTTTAGCATTATTGTCAGAGAGGATTTTGCACACAATGACACAGCTTGAACCTTGACATTTTTTGGTCTTCTACATTTCTTCTTTTCCCATTCCTATTATGAATAATTCAAGATTGATTTTGAGCAGAGAAAATAACTTAAACAAAGAGTTTTTATCTTTATCCACCCCTCCCTTCCAAATCTACACTTATTATTGTGGGAAAAACAAGAGTAAAGCCCTAAACAAACAAAAACAGAAAAAACCCTCTCAAAACAAAACAAAACAAACAAAAAAAAACAACCCCTCAACAACAACATACCAGAAAATAGAAATAAATACAAACATAGAATAAATCTTTGCAAAATTGGAAAAAGGGGACCCTGTGACATGATTTAACCATTCCCCGGTACCAGCCCCGAATGTCTAACCTGAATCTTCTCTCTGTACTTAAAACTGATTTGTGTTTCCTTCCCTATGTTCTATTTTTCCTGTATCTGTTTCATATTCTCTGACTAACTACTTACAGCACAGATTTGTCTCAGGCATCTAAATTATGAATCCCAGTGACTATTTTAAATGAAAAAGTGTCCTGATGCTCAGCTTCCTTGAATGTCCCTTATTGTCATGCTGTCCAGAGCACAGAGACTGACAAAAAGGAAAATAAATCACTTTTGTTACTAAACCTTTGCATTCTAATTAAGCACTTCTTACTGAACATCCATCTTTTGCCTCACACCTGGTCACTAGATGTTTTAAGAGTTTTGCATCAAGAGAAATCCAGTCTGCCCTGCCAGATGTCAAGGCAAGGCCATTTCTGCAGAGATTGCTCCTGTATCTCACGGTCCCCTTCCTCTGCCTGGCAGATGGTTCAGTCATGGGGTGACAAGGGTGATTTCCCAGTCTGGAAAACTTTTTTTCATTCTCTTCAGTTTCCTGAGGGCAAAAGGCTAAAACAATGGTGAAGTCCCAGTCACTTTAACAGAATTTCATCTGTCTTGGGAAGGTCTTGCATTTCTAAGAGATAATTTAAATCTATAATTCTGAAGATAGGTTGTCCTTGGCCCATATGCTTTGAAAAACCATACAAAAGGACTGGTTTGAAAAATGCAAAAATACATAATAAAAGTATTAATCAAGACATTGTAGCCCTGACTTGAAGTGAAATATTTATATAGAGAAGAAAAAGGGAGGAATGGAATTATTTTCTTCCTGCTCAGAAAAGAGTCAGTAGTTGCAGTATTTTAGGTGGACTTCTGCTCTCCTTCATTGTGGTCATAGCAGTAAATTCCTGGGGAGAGAAAACTCAAGCAACATGGGAAAAGGTCTGTGGTCAGATATGATACAGTGGGACATTATACAGAGCTAGTACATCTAGGCTGATGACCAGAATAAGTCCTCACTGTTTTCACAAAAATTCATATTGAATGAAGTAGAGATGATCAATCTCAAACAATTTACCCGAGACACAAATCTTGGTGCAAAAAAACCGACAGACTTCGTGATGGAATAATTTATTCCTCTGACACAAAGTAATTGCATTGTAGATACTTGGAATAAAAGAGATAAGAAAGGCAGGTAATAGGAGGAGATATGTTAAAAATCATGGATCTGTTGGAGCAAATCCAGAGGAGGGTCACAAAACTGATTAGAGGGCTGGAACATCTCTCCTATGGGTGCAGCCTGAGAGTTAATTTTGTTCAGCCTGAAGGAGAGAAGGCTGTGGGGAGACCTTTCTGCAAACTTTCAACACTTGTAGGAGGCTTATAAGAAAGACAGGGACTGACCTATTAGTGGGGCTTCTAGAGACAAGACAAGGGGAAATGATTTTAAACTAAAGGTGAGCAGATTCCACCTAGATATAAAGCATACATTTTTTTATGAGGATGGTGGTGAAGCAGCAGAACAGGTTGCCCAGAGAGATTGGAGATGCCTCATCTAAGGAAACATTCAAGATCATAGTGGACAAGGCTCTGAGCAACTAGGTGGAAAGTGTCCCTGCTAATTAGAAGGGAGTTGCACTAGATGACCTTTAAAGATTGCTTCCAACCCAAAACATTCCATGATTCTACTCTATGATTCTGATTTTTATACCCACACACCCTCTATCCTTCTACAGAAGCAGCTTAGTTACAAATATAAATGCCTGGCCTTGATCTATGTTTTTCATGGTGTAAGCAGAATATATGTAACAGGGGGTGTGTCTCTGCTTCTTGCATTGAGAGGCTGCAAACTGTCCCTGAAAAGACAGATGAGTTCTGCACACATATCATGACCCATTTTCTTGTTGATGCTAATTTTACAGGAGGAATCTGAGGATATACCTTGGGTAAACTTAGTAACTCTTCTGTGTAACTGCAGAGCTTGTGTTGAGAAAACAACACAAAACTAATTGCCTTCAGGACTGTAAACTGACTTTCGAATTCAGTGAGGGCACAGAATGCAGGACAAGTTGTAGGTATAGACTTGCTCTTTCTGTTTGTCTGTGGATGAGGTGGGTAGCAACAACACAGAGACACTCACCCCTGTCTCTGTGCATACAGCAGGAAGGAAAAATGCCTCCCAGTTCCCAGATCTGGGCTTTCACCATCTTCCCATTCTTTGTATGGACAATGCCTGACAAGGTCTATTCCTTTCTTCTACTGCTGAAAGCCATCATGTTGCAGGCCAGGAGGGATCCCAGCCAGGGTCCCCACAAGGACAAACCAAACCTGAGGAACGCAGACTGTAAACTGCAACATTAGAGGGTAGCTGCCTCCAAGTCTAGACAAAGTTCAGCCAAAATTTATAGAGTGATCAGAGCTATGTAAATAGTAGCTTTCTGCATTTAATGAACATCATTTAAATTCCTTTTTTTTTTTTGTTAATATAATCCTTAAAGTTTAAACTTTGTGTGGTTTTAGTATTTATTTGGCAAAAAATTAAAAAAAATATTTACTTTATTTTCCCTCACTCTGCTTGACAAATCAAAATTAAAACCAGACATTATAAATTTTGATTATCTCAAAACAAAATGGCTAGGAAATTTCTCTCTTCCTTGTTCTTGCCTCTACAGGGTTTTTTTTTTTGCAAAGAATTTTCCTTCAAATTTGTGGAAAGCCCACTGAATCAGGAATCATTAATATTTATTTGAGATGACTGAAGAATAGCACCTTGCAAATATGAAGTAGCATATGCAATACTAGATGAATAAGCTGCACTCTGCCCTGTTCACTGCTGAAAGCAGACACTGCTGATGTGAGATCCTGCTCCTCCAGGAAGATGTGACTGAAATCTCTGTAGCCCATGAGTCTCTCACCTGGAGCCTGTGCTTTATGGGATGCACCTGCCTCATTTCGGATACCTGAGATACTAAAAACAGCTCAGTCACTGTGACTTATAATCACAAAGAGTGGATGCCTGAAGTTTGAAGCAAGCCCATAACCTGGAACATAAGTGTGTTTTAGGAAATGTTGTTTAACTGCATGAAATGGACCCAAGTTTGAGAAGATAAGGCTGCTAGAGACAAGTCCAGGAAAAACACAGCATTTATAATGCATCATGAGTGTTTGTATATATGCAACCTAATGATGCCCCAATTTATATTCCAAAATAACTTATTTTTGCTTGCTCCATTAATTGTTCTAATAATCTAAAGTAAATGGTCAAGAATTAAAGGAAGACATTTATGGTCTCCTGTTTATAGTGGACCCTGTAAATTCAGCATTATCTCCATATTTTTCTAAAATGTTTATGTGCAAATGATTTTCCCTCCAGTGACTTCATCATGCATGAATAAAAATTTATGCTTAGTTATCAAAAGATAATTAGGTGAGACATGTATGTTTTGTCATAATTAATATTCTGTCAATAGCCTAGATAAGAAAGCTCCAAGGGTTAATGCTTTCCTGCTCTGTATCTAACATTGCCAGTGAATTTCTCTAGCTCACTCCATTAATCCAGTCAGCACAATGGATCAGGTTAGAGATGTGTCTCAATAAATCACTCTCAAGTGCTGGGGGTAGGAGTACCTAATTAATCAGCACTGTCATTATGTTTGACTTGTAGCTGCCTTACTGTGTATGGGATGAGGATTCAGTGTATTTAACCTGCACACACTCTTAAACAGATCTCCAGTAGTGATGTAAATTTTAACCCTTGTATGGAGAAAAACAACCCATGATTCTATAAATGGCAGATGAAATGTTTCTTACTAATAAACTAATCTACAGGTAATTTATTCTCCTCCTCACATGCCAGCACCCTCTTCTTTCCCTAGGCGCCATTAACATCCTGCAGCATTTTGTCTCTTTTAACACCAAATTTCTGAAGTTAAATGCAACACTAGAGTTCATCACAATCCCCAGCTGTACCTGATAACTTTCCCCCTCCCTCTTCCCCATCCATCTACTCTCCCCCTATTCCCACTGTCCCTTGCTTTTAGGCCATTTGTCCCCAGAGGAAGACTCACAGTCTCTGTCACTCTGGCCAAACTTCCATGCCCTTATATGCAAGAGGCCTGTCGCCCCACTTGCACCAGTAGCCACCAGTCTCTCTATCCACTCTTACTCCTCAACTTCTTTATTCCACAGGCATGCCTGGAAGCTAAACACATCCTTCCTGGCTCACTCTGTTCACTCTCCTCCAGGTTTGGATGGCACCTTGCTACCAAAGAGAGCTTTTTGTTCTACTTTTTCAGGTTTTGAACTGCAGTTTTGTGTTATCTTTCCATGTGGAAATTTATATATTCCCTGTCAAAGTGATTGCTCTGATATGACTTCTTCCTTTCTGAATATGTTGATCTTGAGACTTGCATTTTTTGTCAGCATTCAGTGAACATGCATTTATTGGTTTTGCATTACTTTAAGGTCTAGGCAGTAGCTGCCTCACTTGCCAAAGTGGAGAAAGATCTTTAGAGGCATCAGTTCTGCCTGTCCAGGATAAACATTAGCAGTGACGTGGTGCAGAGCTCAGAATAAATTCCCATCCATGAGATTTCTGCTCTACACTAACAAGGCACAGCATGAAGAGTATAGTGCCATGAGAGAAAGACAGCAGAAAAAATGCTGTTTCTGCTGGTAGCAGGCCTGGCCCCTGGCAGCCTGCAGGAGGAGGACGCTGTGAATCCAATTAGCCTGTGGTAATAAGGAAATTGAGAAGATGGTCCCTAAAGTAGAAACGTCAGGCTAGGGCATAAAGAAATGCGATAAGAAAACACACACTTCTATCAGTGTCTTCAACTTTGTCTTTACGTGCACTGAGATAGTCTCAAGCAGATCTGTGAATTTACCTCTGCTTGCAACATAGAGTTCTTGGTTTATTTAATTCTGATGTAAGGAGACAATTCTTATGGACTTCAGAAGGAATCCATGTGTGCAAACCAGCCTGAATCTTTATCCATTTTGTAGACTATAAAGAAAATAACATCCACTTTGAAAACACCTACACTAGCAATAGTGTTTTTAAAGGGATTTATTTTGTATGTGTGGCTACATTACCACCTACTTCTGCTGTGATAATGAACTGTATTAACTACATATTATACTAACTTACTTAATATCTTGTCATTGTTGAGATGGAAACATTTATGTGACAAAAAAATATGACACAGTCTGAAAGTACAGACCTTAATTTTTTTATACTAGATATAGCAAAATTATACGATATGACATTTACATTTTTCTGTCTCAGTTTCCCTCTCCTTTGAGAGCAAATGTGTAATCATTTCACATTAAAGTGATTTCGAGCAATTATTCATTAATGTCTTTGGATACTTCCTGCCAAAGTCTGATCATTGAAGAGAAACCTAAGAGGGAACCCCCATTCTGAACTAGCTGTATGGTGCACGCTAAATGGTGCAGTGTGCTGGATGGTGGGGATAATTCTGACACTGCAGGCAGAGCCTCCTGCCCACAGCAGAGCTGCCCAAAGCTTGTGTTTTATGAAAACTGCCTGTTTCTTCACTGAGCACTGGTATCATACACAAGTTTGTGTTCAGATTGCAGAACTGCTCCAGTTTTTTGCATTTCCTGGAGTTTTGAGCTGGACTTCCACAATCACAAAAATCTATAGTGTAAGTGGGAAGTGACAAACACAAAGTAATATTGGCATATTATTCATCAGTTATTTATAACATGTTTCATGCCACATCAGCTGCAACAACTTTCCTACCATACTGAAACAAATGCATCAGCCAGATGCAGGCCACCCTCCAGAGCCCAGAGCCCAGACCCAGCCTCTATCTCCATCCTCTCTTCCCCATGCCCTAGCAGTAGGGTGCTGGAATGGGGTACCACCATAGATTGCACAGGCAGAGGGGCAAACCCCAGGACCAACAGCAGGGTCAGAGCTTCTGGAGGAATTCAGGCTCCATGCAGTAGCTTAGGCTACTGACACTGATGATATTGGTGACAATTAGTGGAGTGAGATTAGAACAGAGATGAGGAGAAGATTCATCTGTTACACTATCCATCATCTGTATGTTGCCCCAGGCAATGTGATCAGGCTACTGTTTTCAGAGGAGCAGCCATTACTATGGACCAGATTTAGCCTTCCCATGGGGTGAAACCACTTCAGTAACTTTTCCAAGTAGGGTTTAGAAAAATAATTTTTTGCTTTTTGTGTTTTTCAGAGTATGATTGAATGCCTGTGCTGGTAGATCAGTAAGCCAATTTTTAGCTATGCTCTCATACAAAAGTCCATTCCATATAAGTCAGTGTTAACTGTGGCAAATTCAAAGCATTAAAACAAACAAACAAACAAACAAAAAGGTTTAATTCCTAACATACTTCAAGCACAAAGATGATAAACAATTAAAAACAAGCTTATCTGTTTCCCCACTGTAAGGATGTCACTTTCATAATATAACCTTTGGTTTTACATTTGGGTTTTTTTTTCACTGAATAGTTGCATCACTTGCTAAACATGTTATAGAAATATCTTTTTACCTCTTAGTCTGGAAAAAGTCTCATTCTCTTATATTTCAGCTTTATATCATCATGAGCACGAGTTCCCATTTTAATGCCTATGTACAGTTCTTCAGAAAAAGTAACACACTGTTCATTGCAGACCATATTTATATATACATCACTTATTGCATGCACACATATATGTGTAATTCTGGGTACAGAGCTCATGTCAAGTATTTTTACATCATTACTGCAGGAAAATCTTAGTTTCAGGTTCAGTAAGAAACCTTTTAGTACTCTTTCCCCCTAGTACTGAAGAGCCAGAACCAGAGCCCAGGATTATTTTCTTCAAATTATTGTCTACCCTACAGACTTTATTTATAGCTGTGATTCCAACCTTATTCATTGGTTGTAAATGTATTGTTCATGTGAGTTGAAATAATGCACACAGTTTGCTGAAATAGATCCTGGTAGGAAAGACTCTACATACATACCTCCTTTCATACTTCCAGTTCTCATTTCCCAGAAAAAATTCCCAATCATTCTTTTTTCTTATGAATTTTCATGCTTATACTTCTTTCTGTCTTTGCTTCAGAAGATCTTTCACCCATTCATAGCATCCAGTTCAGGTCAGTTTGTTCCTATACATTCTCTTTACCTTTGCACTAACAAATATAAGCAGGCTCCTTCCAGGCCAAAAAAAAAATTAAAAAAAACGAGGCCCCCCCCGGCCAAAAAAAAAAAAAAAAAAAAAAAAAAAAAAAAAAAAAATCAACCACTATTTCAGATTCCAGTTTTTTCCTGTGGAATCTTTGTGGAAGACAGTAGAACTTCATTTTTGTTAGTCTGTACATGGGTCTGTCACTAATTTTTACGTGAGTTTTAAATAGAGTCAGTTGGCATGTGACTGTAACATGAATTATTCTTTAATAGATTTGAATACTCAGATTGCAGAAGTTTTGCAAATCTCATTTTCACAGTCTGTGTAGGGCTTTTCAGTTCATTAGCTAAATACTAGCTTGAGAGGTTATCAGCCACCACCTCCACTCTGCAGTGTCTGGTATCACTGGAGAATTCACTTACTAATTCACTTAGATTAGATAGCATTAGAATTGTGAGTTTATCAGAGGGAGCAGGCCAAAACTGTATTCCTTAAAGGCAAAAACATGCAACTTTACTTGAATATAGCTGATTGTCAGAAGACTGGTGTATGCTAAGGGATCAGTATGCCTTCTAGTAAAAGATTACCACCAAAAGACAAACAGAACTGGC
>VZTZ01004904.1:298990-360712 GCA_013400955.1 Drymodes brunneopygia
CTTTCTCTTCAATTCTCTCTTCTTTGCATCCCAATACAAAGAATTTGATTGTTGACATTACATAACTGATGTATTGGAGTCCTAAACACACATAGGAAACTCACAACCATATTCTAACAAAAACTTTGTTTAGACCAATGAAATATTGCAGCTCAGTAACAAGAAACAGAGTGAATGCATTTCATTCTAGCTTTATATTTTGTACTCTTTACAGCTGTTCCACTTATAAACAAGAACTTCAGTACATAAACAGAGACTAAGCATAATAGAATGACAAATTAGTTCCCTCAGAACTGATGATGTTTATTTTTCTTATTAATTTTTATGAGCATTGAATATTTCATGTTTAATCCATACTGAAATAACTATGTAAAGTGGCTGGCCTCAACCATTTATCTGGCACAAATTGTTCAACATATAGAGCCCACAGAAAACCTTAATTTGCTAATAATTCTCAGTGAAAAGCAGAGGAATAGAAGAGAAGCAAGTCCATCTTTAACTTACTGAATTGCAGCTGAAACAAAACTCTTTCATATTCAAGCAGCTAATTGCAGGGAAAATAGTCTATTTCATTCTTTAAAATTTGATGTCCTCATTTTCCAAATATTTATTTGTACAGCATATGAGAGGCTTTATGAAGGAAAGTGTTCTAAAAGCTGGAGGAGACATTCAGGCTGAACAGTAGTTTACTTATAATTTACAGACTTGTGGTACTTAATATATAATGCAATAATCTATGCTGTGCCATTTGTCATTTGGACTAGGCCACAGATTATAGCTTAGGGCAGTGCATCTGTGCACAGATCAGGCAGGAAATGGCCTAAAATCTTGAACAGCTGAGCATGATGTCTCAGTGTAGTTGCAAAATTCAACCTCTGCTCCAGAGGTCACTGCATGCTTCAGTCATGACAGCCCAAATTGTTAAGCATGTGACTAATATGCATACAGAACACAGGCTGCCTAGTGTCTGCTCCAAGCTTGATGGCTGGTTAGCGGCTAGTCTTAATTTTATGTGACAATCCTATGTAGGAAGTGCCGGGTGGGTGACTAAATGGAGCATATTGATGTCCCACTGGGTGTAGCCCCTGTTGTTTTGACAAATTCTCCTTAGCATTTATCAATCAGGCCTACAATGGGGAGTGTGCTGAATATCTAATTCAGACATGCTAGTCAGGACTAATAGAGCAAGATAGCATGTTATTCAATTTGTACTTGTTAGTGATGTCCCACTGTCACTGGGCAATTTACCTTCACACTTCACAAATGAAAAGAGAAATTTGCTGGGCTTCAAACACTTACATGAGTTACAAGCAAAATTTTAATTAGCATGTCATTACAGCAATAATTTATTGCTTCTTTCTGGTGTCCTAGCACCCAGATTGCACTTTTTCTTTTTTTTCCTTTAAGGCAAGATGTGCTTTAAAATTTATGGGGCAGGTACTTGAAACAAAAATAAAAACCAACCCTGCAGCAATTGAAAAACTGCATGGTAAGATACATATCAAAAAGCATTATTTTTTGAAGTCTAAAAGAGATTTATACATTTATCACTTAAAGGAACATTTTGAGCTCTCCCCTTACTAGGCGTTAGGGGATTCCATAAACACTGTCATTTCAAAGTATTTTTATTTTAATTAATTTTATAACTACTTGAAAGTGTATTTTTAATCTATTTCCAAATGAATATATATAAGAATAGTATAAAGAAAGTTGGGGAAAGACAAGAATCAAAGTGTGTCATGTAGAAAATAGTAAAACAAACCCACATTTTTATTATACCTAATAAACATTAGGAGTGTACTTTCAGTAAACATCCATGTCAACCACCAAAGGCCTAATTTATGTAAATCGAGGAGAGATAGATTCTGTAGTTAAAGTCAATGAAAAGAACAGATTAGTCTCCAGAAGTGTTTGAGAAGTTCAGAGCATCTTATATTGCCATTGAAGTTGAAAAGGGCCTGCTCTGCACTTTGAAGAGCTGGTTCCTGTGGCCTTTGACGCTGTTGCATTTATTTGTATGTATTGGTTCACATACTTATTTTTCTAAATTGCAACCCACAATTGATAGAACACAAGGATATTCGGTGCTTTAAGAGAGTTAGAGGACAAAATGCGAGCAATCTGCATGAAGCAGAGGGGAGCTCAGGGATACTTTAAATTCCTCAGACAAGAAGTGGAGTGAATTAGTCAGGGTGAATGCCATGCTCCACATTGCAGGATGCAGGGCAGCTCTTCAAATGCCAGCTAGCTATCTCTGTGGCACATTGCTCAGAAACACAGCCATGCTCTCATGAGCTATCTCATAGCAGCTTCTCTAATAAACTGATGAATAAGCAATTAAAAGAAATGTGAGCAACAAAACAGATCACCTTGGGAGGTTGGTAGAGACAGTTGCACACAATAAGACACTTTTCCAGATTCTCAGGGAGGCAAAATTAATTTGGTTCCAGGACATCAGTGATACCAGATATTAAAGGGGATTTTCTAATTATTATTTTTATACAGCACACTATGGAAATAAGTATGAAAGTACAGTATTGATCAACAAAAGGGCCTGCAAGATCAGGCCTACCATTTGGTATGTAGGAATAGCTTAGAGGAAAGTTAATGAATTGAGGAGTTTAAATACCAGGAAATGTAAATTTCTGCTGCTAGAGGTTATGGTATTTCATTGCTTTCAACACTCTGAAAGAAAACAGTGTGATTTCACTAAGAGCCCATAAAATTTAAGGGAAACTTTTGCCTTGAGTTATATTCATCAGTGACAATTCATTTTCCCCTTGGCAGGTCCTTTCAGAGTAACAATATATTTTAGCCTCAGTTTTGGTCTCATTTAAATTGGTTCAAAGGCAAAATTACCTTATGGAGTCTGACTTAAACTCATGTGGAAAGAGTGGAATTTAACTTACAGATGTTACTCGTGGATCAAAATCCCACTGCTCCAGGGCAAGCAGTATGTTGCAGATGGCAGAGATACCAAGCCATTGGTCATGGCTGCTTGAGCATGAGGTGACTCTTCAAGCACCACTTGGAATCCTGTAGCAGCAAGGAGATGCCAGGAAAGACTTTGCAAAACAGAGAAAAGCCTGACTATTTTATTTCCATGCTGGTGATTCTGCACCAGCTGAGAGGGGAACAGAGGCAGGTAGACTGGGGAGTGTTGTATCAATATCAATATGGGGAACCTTAAGGCCTAGAAAACCACAACCATGGCCACAGCAAAAATTGGGGTGGCAGGTGCTACCACTTTTTGATATTTTGATAGCCATTCCCTCACTGGAAAGTGTTTTTTCCTATCTCTTGGCATATCCAGACTTTTCAGAATGCAACTACTATAAGCAATTTATATGCAGATGTAGTAAAAAACCCAGATTGTCTCAGGTTTTCTTGGGCAATGTTTCCCTTTTTTTTAAATTCCATTTACTGTATAGCTGACAAAAAAAAAAAAAAGAAAACTGTCAATATGCTTATAACCTTATTTTCTATTGTCTTTTCTCTGTCTGCATCTATTCCCACTCCCAGTGTATCTGTCTGTTGTCCATGGAGTGAGTGCTCTGCTTCGGTGGTCTTCACATTTTTCCCAAAGATTTACTGCTCCAGAAGGCTCACAGACACAACCCTTGCCAAGATGATATTTGTTATTATTAGGTAGTAGTTTGTACCGTTTACAAATCAGCATTTTTTCTGTACTATTCTGTTGTTTTTTGTTTTTTTTAGTAGTGGAACACCCAGCCCTAATCCAAGCATTTAACTGTATAATTATTTTTACACACATTCTCTCTTTCCTAAGTATGCATTTAGTTCAAGTGTCATCCTCCTAACTTCAAACATTTGCACAGTTCCAATATATTTTGTTGCTTTTCGTTTAAACCTGCGTACAGGTAGCTGTAAGCACAATTTTCCCTGAGAGTAGAGAAGGGAGGTAGATTTTCTCTACCTAGGCTACCAGGGTTCTGAAAATTATTTCCAGTTGCAATAAATAGCTGGAGATCTCAATAGAGGGGAGATACTTTCTTGTCTTCTGAAAGAATCTTTTCACTAAAAGGAGTACTAAGTACTCTGTTTAAGGGAGAGTACGCAATCAAGAGCTTAAATATGCAAAATACACTACTTTGGATTCTAGTGTTGCGCATTTGATGAGATAATATTTAAAGCATTAATCACAGAACAAATGAAACCAGTGACTTCTCCAGTGATTCAGCACTGTTAAGTGATAATTTTCTAGCATCTGAAAACATTTCCTGGAACTGTTTAATTTACTGAAATTTCTGCCCTCTTCCTACACTAGCTACTTCATACTGTTTTAAGCAGTGCTAGAAATCTAGAAGAAAAGAAGCTCAAAAGAATTTGCTTTGTCATCTAAGTTAAGAGCAAAGGTTCTGATACAGGAAAAGATGTCACACAAGAGAAGTCATGGGCTACAAGAGGGAAAGAGTCTAATCCTTCTGACTATGTTATTCGTGAAGGTAAAGCTAGTCATTACGAATCCCTTTCTTAATATGTACTGTTTCTGTTGATGGATTATATATTACATGAATAGCATCCATCTTCAGCATTTCTTAAGAAACTTAGTCTAATCCCTTTAATGTCATTCTGCAACAGCAATGTGAGTAGTCCTCTAGTAGTTTTAGAAGTAATTTATTTAACTTGTTAAATAAATTAAATCAATATCCAAAAATTGGGAACTTTGCACTTTCTTTAAGCTCTATTTTATTCATTATATAATTAAAAAAGATGACTCTAGATTTTTCCTCATCATCATCAACTACTATCCAAAACAAAGGACTTGGTGTTACTCACTGAGAACTTTCAGATTTGATCATTTTTTCCAAGTGGAGATGTGCATCTTTACCATATCAGCTTATGGATACTATGCAGGTGTCTTGCAATAAGGCACATCTGAATTCTGTAACTGTAAAACAGGAGAAAAATAGGTCAAGATATGTAAGTAGTAGGCTTTTGGGGAAACATTTATGAAATAAATTCATTACAACTCTAGGCAACCTCTCTTTTTTTTCTCTTTTTTTCTATACATATATTTTTCATAGAAAACCTGAATTTCAAACTGAAAGACATTATTGTGAAATGAAATACTAAAACTCTTTGTGTTCTAACAGAATGTATAGGAACAATGAGATGTACAGAAATATATTTTTTTAATCTTCATAAACTACTTTACTTAAACTACTAAGCAAGCTAAAAATGTGGATGGTTTCACCAAGATCAGATCTAACTAACGAAGAAGAACTAACACTAAATTCAACTCAAGGCACTAGGCAATGTAAAAACAAAAAAACTATTGACTTACTTTTTCTTGGTTTACCCATTTAATATGTTTTTCCCTCTACCCAGATGAACAAGTTTTCATTTTACCTTCAGGTTAAATCTAACTCCGTAAAAAACTGCTGTCTTTATGACTTCTCAGTTTCTCTTCATGACACCTTAATATTTCAATACTTCCCACACTAAAAGCATTTCTTTATACTGGGCTTAATGTCTTCAAACCTAGACATTTCTACTGTCTAAAAAAAACTGAAAAAAAAGAAGAAAAAGAGCTAGAGAAATTGAGGCATTCTAACAATTCCTAAACTGACAAGTTTAGGCACTGAAAATAAAAACAATTTTTTCCATATTAAACTAAGGATATATTCCCCAGTCTAGAAAGATGAACATAGAGAAAATATTTCTGTAAAGAAGCATGTGGAAAAGAGCTAACAGCAACTTTTCTCTTTACTTCCCATATAGCATTGTCATTAGAGAATCTATTTAATATATTTGTCTTTTAAAATGTGCAAACATTCACATGAATAGCAGTCAGAGTCACTCCACATTAGCAGGGACAGTCTCTGTGTTCTATGATGACTTCAGAATGCCCAGTGCAGCGATGGTCTGTTTGCATTTTATCAGGGAGTGGTGGGTATCCTCAGGGTTGCCCTGCTCAGTATCCTCCTGCAGTTACCTGTTCTTGTGTACAACCCTTCTGCCTCTTAAGTACCTGCCTGCTGAGAGAGGGCTTATAGATGCTGCAGCTGCTGTGGCTGATTTCCTGAGCAGAACAAGTGAGCATCGGGCAATAAGGGGGATGTGAACCTCCAATAGGAAAATACCAGAANCTTCTGTGCCTCAGACAATAAGTACTCCAGCCATGTCACACAAATCGAGAAAGGCAAAAGCAGGGATTGGGAGAATGAAGATCCTAAGCCCACTGTAGGAGAGGATCAGGTCCAAGATGGTCTAAGGAACCTGAATGGGCGCAAGTTCGTGGGAGCNCGTGGGAGCTAATAAGATTCATGTGTGGATCCTGAGGAAGCTGGCGAATGAAGCTGTTAAGAGATTCTCCATCATTTGTTTTTAAATCATGGCAGTCAGGTGAAGTCCTCGGGAATTGCAAAAAGGGAACTATAATTCCCATTTTTAAAAAGGGGTATGCAGAAGACCTGAGGAACTGCAGACCAGTCAGTCTCTCCTCTGTGCCAAGAAAGATGGAGCAGATCCTCCTGGAAACTACGATAAACCATGTAGAAAACAAAAAGGTGATTGGTGACAATCAATATGGCTTTACTAAGGGCAAACCATGCCTGACGAATCTGGTGGTCTCCTATGACAGGGCTACAGCTTTGGTGGAGTTAATGGATGAATTTTTGTTTCACTACTTTTCAGAGCTGAGAAAAAACCACCACCATAAGAGAAGGAAGGGAGGCTGGAGGAAAAGGGATTCACATCCTCTTTCAGCTGCATATCTTCTCTAAAGAAAGGAGAGAAAACCTCCTTGTCAATACAAAGAGGGTAAGACACCTTTCTAAAATCACCTTCAGGGATTTTATATAGGTACGACTTCACTAAATGCAAAAGACAAAGAGTTGGGGTTTCTGCATGGAACCAAACTTTCTTTCTCAATAGTTCTCGACTCTCTTATTTTTTCACTTCATTATTTTGTGACTATTTTCCCAATAAGTTTTCCTATGATGTGTGAAAAAGGGTCTTTCTAGCACCCTATGGTGCCAGGGCAGCATATCTCAGACTGTACATGATTTCACAGTACCACAACAGTGGAAGTTCCAGATACCAATGATTTAGAGGTTTTCACCAACACTGTGCTTTACAAAGGCACTTCCTGGTAAATCAAAGATCATAAGAAACTAAACTGAAACAATCAAAATGTGAAAAAGAAGGAAGGGATAGTCAGGGTAGATGGAGAATTGAGAGATTGCACTGAAATAATTTGCATTTTAAAGTGGACTGAGTTGTGCTGTAAACTAGATAAGATTCATGTATAAGTCTTATATGAATTAAATCAATTGACACATCCTTCCATCAAAGTAAATAAGCACAAGTAATTACTGAGAGTCTTTAGGGACTGGTAATAGGATAGAAGCTTTTTGCATTAGTCCATGCTTCATATCTATCTGTGATTTTTGACATAAGGTGTATTGCAATTGTTTGCAATTTGTTAGAAAGTAAGCATTTGTGAGATATAGCAGTTCACTGTGATCAAGAACATGTGATTTTTATGTGAAAAAAATATACTCATATACATGAACTGTCTGGTTCAGAGTTATTGCCGGGAATTATGTGCATAAATGCTTATAATAACCTAATCAGTTGCCCATAATTTGAGAAGTGATATGGTAGAATGGAAACAAGATGGGAAGTTATCAGCACAGTCCTTATTTTTCATTGACTTCCCTGAAGACTTGGGTTAAAGCCTAAAGTATTGATATTGGAATAATGATAAGTTGCTTTCTGTTTGATTCCCCGGCTTATTTTATATGATTTAATGATTTCTAAAGTAAATGTATACATTTTCTTGGTGGGGAGGCTGAAATCAGAATCTGAACGTTTCATGGCAGTCACCTTTGAAGAGGCAGGATCAACTTCATTCTAATGCCAAGACCCATGTGAGCCTTCACACATGTAAAATTAGATTTTAAATACTTTGCTGTAGTTCTTTCCCAGTAATTATCTCTTCATTCTTTGTGAAAAATTAAATACTCCAGCTCTTCCTTCAGGAGCTGTTTTCCATAATGAAGATTACTTTATTTGATGAGGAACTAGAAAATACTGTTATGAAGTCTATGTCTGTGGTATTCACATGCTACTAAGAGATCCCAGGTGAAACTGAATGGGCAGTATTCTCCAGACTATTTGTCCCTCTTCCTAACTCAGTTAAACTTTTCAGCAATCTTCTCAAAGTCTTCCTCAAATCTTTAAGTCTTGTGAGAGAAAAGGACCAAAACAACAATTCATTTGTGGAAAATGTTAGTCAGAACAGTATCAAATTCAAGATATAAATTGTTCACAGTCGTGACAAGCTATTTTAATGACCAGAGGGAAGATATTATGAAGGTCTTTCATGGTCAGGGTGTTTCAGTGCTGAGGCTGATACATCAGCAACTGATACCTATTTGCCATGCAGACTACTAAGTAACTTGGCACTACTGCCCTTTCTCTGACTTTTGTTCTGTGGAAAAAGGAGAAGGAAGAGATATCAATGAATATTTATCCCAGTCTGACAAAGATATGTTTATCTATTACTGTGATGGAATCCACACACACATCTTCAGCACTGATAGGATTTTATAACTGTGATTTCACACCATCAACACTTGAAGTAAAAGGCATTACAAAAAGGGAAAAGGTACATTTCACCATAGCACATTATATTTTTACTGATTTCGACTTCCAGCAAAAACTAATTTAGTCTTTATAAATCAAATTTTAAAAACAGTTCAATCTCCCTTCTGCCTGTACCACACTTCTTGGAACTGTATTGTCAGTGTGATGTCACTTTGCATTTGTGGACTCTGTATGCAGAAATCTTTTCTCCTTCACAGCTTTTTGCATGAAAGACCGATTTTTATGCATTTGAATCTAACTTAAATGACCTTAAGGATGTAGTTGGTGGCTTGTTGAAAGATACTTTCTTAAATGTTTGGTCAGAATTGTGGAACAGTGACTGAAAGCAAGGGAGGTGTTAACTTCACGTTGAACTTCAGGACCATCTCACTTAGGTAACTCAAGATCAAAAGGAATCTTGTTATCTCATTTTCATGATTCAAACAGATTCACTAAACAGTAGGAAAAACTTGCTGTATAATTTTATAAACAGTTTTTTTGAAAATTTACAGGTCACTCATAAATTGATCACGAAATCAGGGGCTATATAGCAACATAAGCAACCCTGAAATATATTCAAGCTTACTCCTATTGAGAAGTCACTTTATGTACAATTTCTTTAAAACAAATAAAACACTTCTAAAGAAAGGGCAGCAATATACCGCCCTTCTTGGTTTGCAATTTTAAAACTATTAAATACATTTACTGATTTTTCTCTCTTTACGCATATCTCTATTTGTTTCTTATTTGAAATATGTCTGGGCTGTCTGCCTGACCTTCTTTCAAAATTAAATGCATGGATATATCTTTGATTTTAAAATTGTAGAAAACTTCTTTTGTATTGCTACTTTTGTATTAATAAAAATATTTTTTTGTGTTTTTCTTAAAGTGTAGCCTGTACATCTGCAGTGCAAATCTGAATGATGAAATAAAGGCAATTTTCTTCTAGTGCATGCCTTTTCCTAAAAAAAAAAAATCCCAAAACAAAACAAAACAAACCCCTCCCCCACAAAAAAACCCACCCAACTCTTTACAAGATACAAGACAAATGACACAAAAGTGAAAGGGCACTGATACAAACTGGATAGGCTTACAACATAATTGAATTAAGTCCTGTGTGCCACATATGATCACAAAGCAGGGCCATGTCTTGAGCACTCTGAATGTAGGGAGGCTGCCAGTCAATAAAAAGACCCTTTAAACTGTTTAAATGCATCATGAGCATGTGCAGAACACTCCTAGCTAACAGGTGGCTGAATAAAACTCAGCTGGTGTTGCACAGGGCTGTAGCATTGACCTTCTTTAGGGTAATTTCAGCCCTCTTTAAAAAAAAAAAAACAACTGTTACTGTACTTGCTGTAGTGGAAACAATTTAAGGATGAATAATTTCTTTTAGCCCCTTGAGGCACCGGTGGCTCGCTCTCCGCTCTCTGCTCTCTCTCCCTTTCTGTGTCTCTCAAGTGAATTAACATAAAGGAACAGTGACAACAGCAAGCTGAAAAGCGTAGCTGGTGGGAGGATTAAGTATATCATTGAAAGGAATTATGTTGTAAATGACTGGGAGGGGTAGGGGCTTCTGTTCCTTGGTCCCATCTGGTCTTTAAAGAATACCTTGTTGTAATTACCCCCAGATGGCTTTGTGCTACACTGGGTCTGGACAGCCAGGTGCCACTGTACCCTGCTGGGTGTGATATTCATTGCTACATGCAGTGACAAAAATGGACTTCATTGCAACCTAATTTCTTCCAGGGTATTACACAAATATGGAATGAATGTAGCTTATCAAACAAGAGCTTAGTGTGCCAGGAGCTGAAACTGTCACATGCAAGACAAGACTGCCTTGTTGTTTCACTTTTAACAATTGTCTTGAAATGTGGAAATATCAACAATTTACAGTGTTTGTCTGCTAATAAATATATATTATATCATGTTAGCTATTTTTCCAGAAGCTGAAATGCTCAAATTACCCTAAGGCAATTGCTGGAAATGGTAGAATAACAAACGCCTCTTACAAAGTCAGTTTTTCTACAAGATTTGCTGTAGGCTAAGTTTGGGCCCAGTCCTGGAAGATGTCAACACAGAAAACTCTTTCTCTTCACTCCCAACCTCAGGTCTGTGCTTTGACCCCAGATAAAAGTTTTTCTCCTTTCTTTCACCTCATTTTATTGATATTGCTTCATTTATCTCATATAGTTCCAGACAATTTTATTTCCAAAATAATACCAGTCTTATATTCTCAAATTCTCCTTGAAAAAGAAGTTATGAAGCCGTTCTAAAAGATTTATTATTGCGACACAAAACTAGGCCTTTTGCCACAAAAGGGAAAGCAGAAGAGAAGTTTGAGGAGAAATAGAAACACAGGTTCAAAATCCTGGCTTGCTGTGGAACAACTAGCTGTATTTTGAAAAGTGGGTGGTCAGTACTTCTTTCCTCACCAAAAATGAACAAATGAACATTGAGTGAATTGCCACAAAGAGTAAACCTCTTCCCAGCTCATCCGCTTCCCTGCTTTGCCACACACCTGCCCATATCCCCCTTGTCTGTATTAAGCCCATGCATGCAGCTTCTTCACCTCGTTTTGTAGTTTTGTACGGCTCGTGCACAATTCCCTATTCTCCACCTACACTGCAGTGGTACCACTGAATGACCAAGGTGTGGAATGGCTCTCCCAACAATGCTTGGTCATCACAATACCAACAATAGCACCAGCTTCTTTTCTGAGGTCTGAAGGGAATGAAGTGGTGATTGCCTGCTTCTTGCATCTCTATTTAGCCTAACAATGCCAAGATTGTCTTTCCCCAGCCTTTCTGTACTTTCCACCATGTTGCATAGTCAGAGGAGATGTAACTCTGTGACAGCTGAGTTGCATATGTGCTCAACAGATATCAGTAACTTGTGAAAAATATGCTCTTTACATCTTTAATCTACCTGTGAAAATTTGTAAATAGAGTCCCTAGTCTCCTTCATTACTGTCATCTGATTAGTAATGTAATTCTGAGAAAAGTGCCTGGTTGGCTTTTGTTCTAAGTCTCTTTATTCTGCCCAGACAATTAGCATTTAAAAATTGTGATATTTTCTGAGAAGGAAAAGGAGTCTTAAAGTACAGAAATATCAAACTTTCAAAACATAATGACATAGTAGTCTGGGGTTTTTAAAATTGTCTCCAATTAAAACCTGTATCAAAATATGACTACTTTAAATCACCAGTTAAATTTTCAAGTCTGGGAATTGTCGGCAGATAGTTATGGTCTCCCATTTTTATAATTCAACCTTCTTCCTTTTTAACAGGGAACCTTTGATTTTACTAATTGCTAGCTACTCAGACTTCAAATCAGTCATATAAAAAATAAAATTTCTCTGTAAGGTAAAATAGATTTTTCACCCATTCTCTGTGACTTAGACAACTTAATTTTATGAAGTGTCTCTGATCAGCTCTTATTCACCTTTTCCAGGAAGTTCAAATTCATCTATAAAGCCTCAATGTCATCTTCCATCACCATTATAAATACTTTCAAAAGAAATAGAAGTGTTGTCCCAGAAGCATTAGTCAATCCAATCATTTGCTATGAAAAATGATGGGACAATTTTGACATTAGAGGCAAGGTCAGACTTATGCTGACTTAGTACTCTGTAGCAGCATGTACATGTTGATCAAGAGAGTAAGATATGTTCTCTCTTTCTCTGCCCCTCCCTCCCTGTCTCTGTTTCTTCTGCGTCTATGTGTTTGCATATATATTTATATAACTGAGAGTGAAAATCCCACATATTAGGTAACTATAAGTATGATATCCACCCTGCTAAAATTATCAAAATTATAGTTTGTGTGTTTTTCAAAAGCTAAGCCAAATCTGAGATGTTTATCCAAGTCAGTTTATTTTTATATATGAAAGTGATATACATACCTTAAGTTAATGAAAATGAGCTACATAAGACTCAGACATTTTTGAAAATCAATTTTAGTCCACATAGACTTCACTACATGCATGATTTCTAGTACATGAATATAACTTAGCTACATAGAAATGAGGGAAATATCAGTTTAGGCTTGGAGAGTGATTTATATTATTATGTAAATGGAGTTAATAATTGGAAAAATGAAGTTCCCAAATCCCCTGTTCTGCCATCAATGAGACCCAACCAAAAATAAGAAGTATCTGAAGCTTTCATATGAAATATAAGGTCCAATTTGAACCTAAGCTTTGCTTTGTTGCCACTGCCAGCTCTGTATTTCCAGTGTCTCCCATAAAAGCAATACCCTTGACAAGCCTCCATCAGACTGCAAACCTCTCATTTCTCAGGTTCAACCTTCAAACCTACTTCTCCTGAGGAAGAATTTTGATGAAATATCAGCACTTCATGTCCCACTGCAGAACTTGGGTGCAATTGAAGAAAACCAATAAAAACATTCACAGTGCATTATTACAAGTATTTTGGCCCTCCACCTCATTCCCATTTGGGGTTTTTCAGATTTGGAAGATCTGGTAGGAAAGATGGTAACTCTTCTGGCTTGTATTTTGTGACATTAATTGAAAATAAAGAAATTAAAGAAATAACGGCAGTATAATTTTAATGTGTATGATTTAATGACATCAGTCTGCCTAACTTTTAAACTTCATTTTGTATTAGTCTTAAGAGATTACGTATTTCTAAGCAAAGTTTACAGGCTATGATTAATGATTATCTTCTGAATGTAGAACATTAATGCAGTCCTTCAGTAGGTATGTTCATCTAGGAGACTGAATGTTTACAGGCAAAGTGGAATCACAGAGCACAGGAGATGACATATTTATTGATGAATGCACTGTTTTGTCAATAACCCTGAAGTGAAGCTGTGTCATATTGAACCATTTAACCAGGAAGATCTTGTGTGGTGAGTTTGCAGAATTGGTCTTGTTTTTGTTTTGTTGTGTTTCATATTTGAGAAAACAAAAATTATTCTGAAGGTAGGCATTAGTGACAATTTTTGTTGAGCCTTTCTCAGCCTTCTGGGTGTTTCTGTTCACCAGGTCATGATCCTGGTTTATGATGTACCATTACAGGACGCATAGTCAGAGTTAGTATGGCTTTGGTGTTGCAACCTTGTGTGCAGGTTCTGCATGCACCCAAGTAGAAACTGAACATGGCAATAAACTTGCTATCACTTACTGAAAACAAGAAAACAAAACATTCCTGCCACCCTTCTGCATTTTGGACAAGACTGAAATTCCTGAGAAACCTCTTTGTTTCAGCCCCAAATTGAGAAATTAAAGTCGCTTAGCTGAAAATACATAAGCACAGACATAATAATGAGGAAGAAAAAAGCATGTAATACCCAGAACTGTGTATCAACACACATATATTTATATACTTATACACAGAGAAGAACTATGAGGCACATGAGAATGCAAACTTGGCTGGAATATAAAATCCGTAATCTCTGAATTCACTGACGTTGTATGGAAGAAGCTAATTTTCTTTGCTGAGTTATATGGCTTCTGAAAAGCATCTTTCTCTTATTGTGAGGGTTTCAGGGTAAATCAATATTTATTGGAAATAATTTTTTTAACAAGGTTCTGCTCTTACTTGGTTCTCAGATCGGTCATCTTAAATCACAGTGTAGCTTTGCCGTGAAGTTTTAAGAGTGACAGTAGAAATGGAAAACCACCTCTGACAAAATAGTATGGCATTGATGAGAAAAATATGATGCATTTCCAAGCTGGTGAGTAGAGTGTAAATTTTCAGTATTTGCTAAGCTGAAAGCCTTATTGTTTCATGGTTGGAATTTACAGGTAATCAAAAATGGCTACATCCTAGTGCTGCGGATCTTCCACTCAAATTTCAGCTTTCAAACAGTCTTAAAATCAAGCCAGACCTCAAACCTCTAAAAGCTGAACCTTCTTCTGCACATGGACATATCTTTTTAATTACTATTAGCCTGAATCCCTAGACTTTCCAGAGATTTATGGCCCTTTATGAGACGGAGTCTTGCAGTGCGCTGCAGTTACCGGAGGCAGAGTATGAACCACAGCAGGAAACATGCAGGTGGTGCAAAGCTCTGCTGGCCCTGCCATGACAGCAGCAGGGTTCTGCATTTGCCAATGCTGCGGTGCTTTAAAGGCAGCCGTAGGGCTGTGGCACAGGGACATTGTCACCAATTGCCTGTTTGTAGAGAGAGGAGTGCCAGCCAGACTTTGGCTGGAGTGGTGAGTGTGGGAGCTGGGGCTCAGAAAGAGTGTAAGGATGTGAGCAGCAGTGGGGTGCAGGATGTGAAATAGAGAGGGTGCAAGGATGACCCAGCAACAAGATTCCTGGGAAAGTAGGAGCTGGCAAGCACTGGCAGTAGCCGTCACTTCTGCACAGCCACCTTTTACTGTCTCCAGTCCACATCAATGATTTGTCTCATCGCTGTATGCTGTGCATTTTAGACATCATCTAACTCTAAATTCAGGTGACCCTTCTCACAGATTGCAGTGGCAAGACCCCACTCTGATGACGTTTGGGACCATGTGTTTAAAATGGCAAATTTCATATTTTCTTTACTTTTTTGATAAAAACATTTACATTTTCACTTACATGATAGAAATGCAGTTTTCCAATATTATGACTTATGTGCTACAAAAACTCATATTTTGGTGTATTAGTCCCCTTTTGAAAGTTATGTACTAAATTAACTTTTTTTTTTAATTTTAATGTAATATTTCCCTTCCAGGTCTCAATTCTAAAGTGATGCTTTGTGAGGGTGGTGCCTACTGTAATGCCATCACACAGAGTAAGGGGTCACTCTGCCTCTTTGACTACAAATCAAAAGAGGCAAAATTTTTCTTGCAGGTGGGAGGTGGATGGGAAATTAAGTTCTAAATTCTTCTGGAGTATATGATAAGAGTTACAACTTCAAAAACTATTTTCTTCAGAGAGTAAAAGAACAACCTTATTGTTTACAGATATAATGAGTACTCAATGTAACTCAGTATATTTCTTCAGTTAGTAGGTTATTCAGTTAAAAACTTGTGAGGTATGAGAATGTTCTTGGTTTTCTATTTCTCAGCTATTTTCAGTTACTTAGTGAACAATATAGTTCTAAAGCAGCATCTTGAAAATGGAGTATATTACATAGATACTGTGTAGAAATCTACAACTGTAGTATCAGGTATGTCATGACAGTCACCCCTTTCTTTAACATCTAAACTAAACAATATATTTTTATAAGCTAACTTATGCTTTAAGTAAAGAATAAATAGTTTGGAAGGCCCAGATAGATCATGAAAATATATTTGTGACTGAGAACATACTGCTATTGTTAACAGAAATTTAACAAGGAAATCAGTAATATATTTTTCTTCATTTGTGAAAACTGATTTTTTTTTTGAAGAAAGCACTGAAAGATGAGACGAAAAAAGAAATGCTCACTGTACAGAGTTTTCTAACAAAGAAGAAAAAGAAAATTCTCTGTTAGGTAAACTTGGAATATTATGTGATCTGCTACTAGTGGAAAATTCAGTAAAGAATCTGAATATATTTTTAGGTGTGTGCAGGCTTATATACATGAGCATTTACCTAATTCTACAGTTCAACACAGAAAAGTTCTGTGAAATTATTCATTTCATCTCCTTGCTGGGGAGATGCTGCTCACAAATTATTTTCCCTGTTGTGACCTATGTTCTACTGCATGTCCAATCATGGGGAAAAAAAGGATGATGTTTTAAAGAGTAATAGAAGGAAAAGTTTTTCTATTTTATTTCACATACTGATACTCCAACATCTGCTATCTGATTAGTCCTTTAGATCAAACAACTCTCTCTTAGGCTATAAATACCAATATATGCAGACAAATATTCAATTTAAGGCTTGCAAAGGTAGATTAGACAATGTACAGCTAAAACTATATAAATTAATTTTCAATAATTTATCCTCAAGTACTCTAACTGAGGAGTTTGTATGGACTTATGCAATGGTAGGGCACAGACATAAACAAAATCTTGCAGATAAATGGCAATTCCACTATTTATGACAACAGTCAGAACATGTCTTCACTCAAAACCTCTTCTAGTCAGACATGATTGCAACCATAGTACTCTACAATTATAAAGATAAGAGGATATCATTCTCTGGAATTTCATTCTTTAATTTTTTACTTTATTTCATCTCATACTTTATCCTTCAAATGCAAAACCCGAACAACTTGTCAGTCACATTTTACAGCATAGCAAAATTGCAAATTACATTGAGAAGGGGTGGCAAAGCATGTTGCACATCTATTCTGTAATCAAATATGTCCCTAGGTCTAATCAGTAAGAGGACAAGTCGGCTGACAATGCTTGTGCACATCTTTACATGATATTCTCAGTGTCAGCTGAACCAAGTAAAAGAATATGTGGAGATTCACTCCTCTGAGGCCTGCTGCAATATTGATTCTTTATTAAGGTACTCAGTAGCAAAAAGAAATTCGGCATGATTATTCAGACGTGCTCCTGGAAACACTATGAAATATCCTTTGCTTGACAATACCTTCTCACACAAATTTTAATGCGCACTGTAGAAAATTCAGAAATAATTTTGAGGCAGACAATTGACTTAAAAGTCAAAAAAGTCATATCCCTGTTGAACAGCACTGCAAATCATTGAAAATTTCTTATTCAGCTTTTCCTTGGATATTGATTATTTTCTATATAACAGGAAAGAAAGAAAATGCAATTACAGCAGCACTGTTCATGCTGCTACTACACATACAGGTTTATCAGATTTTCCAGTATTAACCCCTATTGTCACAGATTTCTAAAATCAGCAGTAGTCTGGCACCCATGAGCTCAGCTCTACTTCAGTGTTTGAATCTTAAGAAAGATTATATCTTTAAAACACTTGGGGCCTTATTCTGTTCATAACTATCCTCCTATAAATCTGAAGTAATACCATAGTACCCGAGTGCAATCTTTCCATTCCACTTTTTGCCATTTATAGGAATGATTCTGTTAAAAACTAATGCATGAAATTGCCATTTCTAGTCTTCTAACACAGATTTTAGCAACCTGGAGATTTCAGAGAGGAAGAAAGTGTTACAATGCCCCCTTTGTTATAATAATGATTGATTATATTTATGCCAAATAGGATATACCTAATGCACCTAAAAAATACCTTGATAATTATCATGTTGAGGAGTTTTTATGATTCAAAAAAATTGAAAGGCATTTCATACTGCATCATCATATAGAAAAGAGCTGAGTTCTCTAGATCACCATTTCATTATCTGCCAGATAATTTGCTCAAATGACAGTGAAGGGCTAACTCTTGTGCAGAGGCACCGATGATATATGAAGTGGATGGAACTTTAGCAGCATATGGTATGGTTTCAGAGGAGGTGTATCTAGTTTCATTTTTCTGATTAGGAAATCATATTTCAAGGTCTAGAAACCCCCTTTTTAGATAATATTACAGTTCTAGGTAAATCAGCCTGGAGAAAGCCTTTTCAATATTATGTGTGATAAAGCTGAACTGACTGTTGAATCCCTTATTCAGTTCTATGACATTTTTTCTGACCAGTGTGAAAAGTAAAATTTTAAATTAGCTTAGTGCTGCTTAAAAAGTAGAGGATCAAGATATACCTATCTGTTTCGCATCACTTTGATTCAGGATCTAAACCTGGAGGATAACACTTTAAAACTCATTTAGTTTTGTCTTAGTTGTGATTTAAGTGCACAGAAAATTAAACTGACTTTCACAAAAGTTTAACAGGGTCTTCACTTCATGGTTTTTAGGCCCTTGAAAAGGAAATCAGTGACATTTTGACATACCATATCATCAGACAATATACTTTAAGTTTTCCTATCCTGCCTCAGTTAAATATCAGATATAATAAGAAATGAATCCTAATAACAGGTTGACTATTTTGAGGCTTTAAAAATGGATTTGTGTATTATTTTTGGGTTAGATTCCAGAAAATTATCTTGGAAATTTTCTGAGGATCAGCCATGATTACAGGAAAAAATAGAGGCAGGCCTGAAAAGAAGAGCAGATGTAAGAGTCATTAGCTTGGAAAAACCTCAGAGCACACTTCAGAAATGGCACCTCTGCTGAAAATAGTCCTACAATAAATACATCATTGCACCACAAACTGTAAAAGAAAAGCAACTCTCAGACAACTTCTGAGAGCTAATGCAGCCAGATGTTTCAGTCTAATTTTGTTGAATTAAGGAAAGAAAAAGCAGACTTTATCACAGCCATTAATAAAATCTATTGCCATAGAAATGAATCACAAGTGAGATTTGAAATATCACCTATTTGCAAATTACATATGTATTATTTGAAGCATTTAAAGCATATTAAGCGACCTATAAGGACCTATTTTTTCTTTCCTGTCCACTCAGGTACAGGTCTGAAATTAGCATCAGAAGGCTCATTTTAAAGCAATACACATGATAATGCTCCTTTCACCTGTATTAATGTCACTATGAAAAGGATTCAGTTAAGAGTGGGTTAACCACAGTTAGTGGGTTAAAGTGTACAGAGAATGGGCTAAAGGGTACTGAACCAAGTTTATTGAGAGAGACATGACAGTGCTGTGTCTTGTGGAGCACTGTGTTGTGGAGGGATGATGCTGTCTCTCTAGGTGATAGAGGAGTCGGTGACAAAATGAGGTAGTGACCCACTCAGAGATGTCTAACATATGCTGGCACAGATGCTACCAGACGTCTCCCACAGGGAAGGAGACAGGGAGTGATTATTGAATATTAGGGAAATTTGTACCAGAGAGGATTAAAGCTTCTTTCTTTTCTTTTCCTGTTTTGGGGGAGGGGATGAGAAAGGGGAGGGATCATTTCACTGCCCTGCTCTAGTGAAGAACAAAAGATAAGCAGCTGAAGTTCAACTTCATGAGCTGCCCCCTCTTGATATATGTAAAGCCACATGTTCGAGCAACAGTAGATTAATGTGGAGATCTTTCATCTCTGGAGATAAGAGTTTAAATCTAGGTCAGATCCTATTCTGAGATGAAATATAAAAATGCCCATGCTGTTTTTTGCTTCTAGAAGAGAATAAAATGGTTCATTGGCATATTTTGCATTTTATTTGGAAATTAGTTGATTTCAGCAGTTTTAAAGTTTGTGTAGATGCTAAATGAATATATTATTAGAGAATCTGTTGGACATTTGTTTTTCTCTGTTGCCCCTATTAATTGGGTGCATAAAGCAAGTTCAGCATACAGATACACACAGACCTCTAAAAGAACAAAGGAACAATAGGCCAAATTTTGACTGAGGGAAATTGCCCATAGGGGGAACCCTGATAGTTCAGTGCAGAACCAAATATACGTATAAATAATTAATACAAAAAATACATGCACTAGTTTTGTGACACATTGTGGAGTACATACACCAGGATTCACAGAATACATGACTGAACTTACTAGAGCGGGGCAGAAAATAATGCAGCTTTCTGCATCAAAGCTTCTCATTGGTTCCAATTATTGAAATGGATAAAAATGTCTGAATAATAAAAATTATGTTCTACATACTGAGCTATGACTTTTACCAAAGTAGAAGCAAACTTGACAGTCTTCTTTTTACTGATTGATTTTTCTGATTATGGTATTTCCTAATAATGTCTGTGCACACAAATGAAGTTTTTCTAAATACAATAATTGAGTATTTCATTGAGCCTTCTTTTTTCCTTTGTAGTTTGTGGCCTTTAAGAGATATGGACATAGTGAGAGGCAAGAGAATGAAAGACTAAACCTCTCTCTCTGCCTGGTGTTTCTAGAAGACAGACACCAGCTCTGTGGGAAGGAAGGGTGCCACTGGCTGTACTTTCCCCACTCAGTTTTTGAAAACTTCTCTCCGAAGAGAGCAAGGAGTGGTCAGATATCTACAGAGAGATTTCATTTTTTAGAGCTGTAATTTCAAAACTGATGTTGAAGAAAAGGTTTGTCCACAGAAATTCTGTCTAAAAGTTGTACAGACATTTGAATTTACAATCTGTATTCATGCATCCAATTCCTATGTTAAAACAAATCTTCCTGAGGTGACCAACAGTATCACGACTGAGAACTATTTGGTATGCAGACATTCTTTTCCAAGAAAATAATTTTTAAAAATTAAATTTTTGTAAGAGGACTGAAGTATGCAACCAGCTCACTAGCTCAACTCTCTCCATGCTTAATCTTTCAAACCATAATTTTGCTTCTGCATTCCTCTCAAGTCTTAATTTCCATGAAGGTATATTTTTCTGAAAAGAAACTTCAGCACTGGTACCAATAGAGTTGCTTATAATACCCAGTCTAGACCTCATCTGCATGTCATGTTCTGTCTGTGTATGGTCCATGGCACTACCTGCATGTCCTATTGTTATAGGTCCTAAAAACAGATTTTTCAAATGTTCCTTAAAGAGGAAAATGTTGTTTCTTTTCATCCCTTAAAACCTTTCTGTCCTGATAAGCAACAAACTCTGGCATCAGAACATAAGGACAATGTAAGTTTGTAAAAATTATTTTTGGGCCTACACACAGGATTACTGTACTTATGTGCATGCATGTCTCACAAGCATGACACCAACGAAAAAAGATCTTTGGACACACTAACAGATTTCCTACACTTTTTTTTTCTACTTTAGGAGTGTCACCTTCTATCTCTAGTGTACTTCAAGTGCCCCAGCTGTAGCAGTCTGCACCATGTGACTGCTCCTCTTCTGAATCTCTGACCAAACTCTGATGCTTTCAGACAGCAAATAGATCCCAGACACAAAGACATTTCCACAGAAAAATTTTTCAGAACACAATTCAGATAAGCTGTTGTCCTGTTGGTGTTTACATCTTTGCTGAAACATTTTGAGGGAAACTACTGTGATAATTTTTTAAGTTCTGCAAAAAAATGATGTGGATTTCAGTTAAAATTTCAATGCCATCTGTGAAGATTATAGCCAGTAATGATTAATATGCTTCTGGAGGTATTTATGGCACTTCAAACATAGTTTTGCTCCTAGAAGTTTAACAAATGAGGATTAGACTTTGTGCACCTTAGTTCAGAAATCTGGATGGATAAATCATTTTGCATGACTAAAGCAGGCAACATTAGTTGCTTAATTGTACACCAAAGTCAAAAATACCTGAATAAAAGGAATGGGGATCTGTCTGAAGACAGTGGTTAAAACTCAGGAGTACACATATTCATTCTTTTTAAATGAGCTTTTAAAAATGCGATTCTCTGTTGTCTTAATTTTATTTATATCATTCCAGGTTTAATAACATTTTCTCTAGTAGAGGGGAGTGTAATAATGCAGACTAATTCAAAGAGAAAAGTTGATGGGGGTTGTGAGATGGTTTGGCACTCAGAATAAAAATGGATGCAAGAAAATATCATGCAGCTAAATCAGTGCCAGAAAATGATGCCATCTAAGGAGTGAAAGCCACATAGTCAGCTACATAACAGTATGACTTTGATATAACCCTACAGGCAGTTCTACACCCGCAAGCAGTCAGCGCTGAACACAGCCACATTGCTGGCAGTGAATCCACACAAAGGACTAGCCACAGGCCATGATGCCATTGCAGGAAGAATATATATTTCAACATTTGACATCTTGCTCTAACAGCTGCCAAGTTTGGCTGTAGCTATTGACCTGATTGCTCAAGGACAGAGAGGAAGAAGAAAAGAAGCAATATAGGCAAGTGATAGGCAGAGATTTAAAGATCAGAAGCATCTGTGTAGATATATGAACAGACACACTGCCCATAGGCTCGGAAGGTCATCTTCTGGGAAATAAAAACTGCTTAATGTACAAAAAAATACAATGACATTTAAAGATATTTAACACAGTGGAGATGAATGAAGGAAAATTAAAATTTTGGAAAGTACTTGGGCATTTGTTATATTCTACATGTTTTCAATGCTACATGCTTAAGAATATTATCAAAACAGATTCTGTATTAGAAAAATTTCAAAGAAGCAACTCATGCTCACATAACTGCTAAGAAGTTTGCATCATTTCACTGCCAAAACCTGTTCCGTTTTAAGGATAAAGAATTAAAAGCTGCTAATTTCCAGTGGATTTCCCACATCTTACAATCAGAATCTCTGATTTATCATAACCTTCACTGATACTGTCCCTGTTCACGACTTTCTTTTTCCTTCTCTTCTGCTGTTGTGCTCAGCAAGGAAATCACCATGGCAAGGATAGTCATTTACTCCAGGGCAGATTTATCAGGGAAGCTAATGGGGTTGTCATGTCCCCTTAAATACCCATTAACACTTCCCCCTGTGATGCGTATTACGTGTCACAACAAAAGCGTAACTGAAAAGGTCCACTTTGCCATTGCCAGTCCACTGAGGCAAAATGCAATTTGTTTGGTCTTTTGGATCAAGGTATTAATGAAACTGGTCATTTTTATTTGAGAGCAAATGCAAGTATTTTATTTGCTATTTTTTTGTAAAACCAACTATCACAATGGGTTACCACCCCTATCCTACAGTTGTGTTTAAGGGCACAGAGGAGAAAAAAAGACTCTTACATTTGTTATTTCCTCTTGGAAACAAAACTGTGTAGCTCCCCAGTGATAGATGCTCTAGTGCTTTGGGGTCTACGGCTGAACTGTAGAGCTAAGAAGGTGTTATAAATGGAAACTGTAAATGCTTTAGATGGAAGATAAGGACTAAAGCTATTAATTCTCTGTTCTTGATACTACAAGAATTGTCTGTACAAATCATTCTGATATTTTTCTTAATAACAGAAACTAGCAGTTATTTTTCTACTACAGTTTAGTTTTAGTTCTAAAACTAAAGAGAAAGGTTTAGCAAACTATTTTAATATTATACACTTCAAAATATGCTTTAAAGTGTAGGGTTTTTCCTTCAATATTTCCTTGAAAGCCCTTTTAAAAATATGTATATATTCTGAAAAATATATTTCTCCTTTTGCACTTAAGGGGTGAATTTATGCATTTTGTTCTACCTTTTAAAGGGGTTTTTATGATTATTTGAACTGTGAAAAGTGGTAGGTAGAAATCTATGTTCATGTGTCCCAATACCTTGTGCAATTCTTATGAGTTCTGTGTGTTCTGGCATATTACTTTATGAAAAGTAATTACTGACTTTCCAGATGAGTCACACTTTGACAGCTACTTTAAAAGTGCATTCTCTCCAATTTGGGCAAAGCAAGCGGGCAAACAATGAATAACATGGGAATTGTACAAATAGCTATAGCAATTCAGCATCACAAGTCACTTGTGAAATCTGTAATATGTGAGGAGATTAGTAAGCAACTCAGTACAAAAGGCAGCCTGAAGTTTCAAAGGTGACCTGCAAGGAATGTTGATTTGTTTATTTTTCCTGAAATGTGTCTCAAGGTTATTTATTTATTTATTTATTTTCTTCTCTGTTTTGAGGGCATGAAAACAAATCTTTGATTTCTGTCTCTCTTATTATTCTTCAAGATATAATGAATATGAAGCCTGTTGCATATCTGCTTTTACTTTGTTTGAGGGAGAGGAAGGTGCAGACAGGGTTTGTCAGAAATTGAGAGCAAGACTTTGTGCAGGGGGAAGGATATTTTTTCATTTCATTCTTTAAAAATTATTTAATTTGACCAGACAGGTTTACCTGAAATCTTCTTCCTTTTTTTACTTTCATCTTTAGTTTTGCAATTTTCTTCCCAAGCTTTCTTCACAGAAAGATTTTTACTTGATGTACCCTTCAGATACTATTACCTGTGGCCATTCAGTGGTGAGAGGAGTCTGATAGGATGCTTGGTACTGGTACAGTAGAAATCAGTGCAAATTCAGCCAGCTCAGTGGTATGGGGTTTATTCAATGTAGGAAAAAAATTTCATGTTGACTCTAGACATTTCTTGGTGGAGCTCAACGATTTCTCTAGAATGGTAGAGATTTTCTCATTTTATTATAGGATAGAGCAACAATGTCAGAAAGGTTGTCTTGCAACCAGTATCCAAACTCATCTGATACAATTAGGTAATGACAAGGATGCAACTGAAGCATAAGTGATGAAAAAACAGCCAAGAGTCCTTGAGTAAACTAAAGAAATCATCTCCGTTTCCTTTCCTTTCCTTACTCTATGTTATTCTATTCCATCTTTTCATTGTACCTAAATCTTGCACCCAGTGATTGGCAGAAGGGACTGAACACTATCTTTTTTAAGATGCTTTGACTGTACATCTTCCTGCTTTCATCTGTCCAGCCTGAGGCTTTCATCTGCATGCTCTAGTGAAGCACACTGGGTCTACTGTCAATTAGAAAATTGAATTTTGCCATCCTTGTAGACAGACACATAATGCACCAGAGTTTAGTGCTTCCATCATGTGGATTCATGCCAGCTGAGGAGCTGATTCTCGAAGTACAGCAAGACACCAGTTCTTGAGTGATTGTTTTTTAAATATTGGATTATGTTTACATGTTTCTATTAATAGAGGCTGACATTTAGCTGGCTACACACTGTGTCAGTTGCTTGAGATTCTTGGATTAAAATAAAACAAACATCATGATACATTTACGGAAGCTGTAGGAAAAACTCTTGCAAGAAGTGAAAGATTTAAGCTGGAGTGATTTCTCTTCCTCTTTTGCAGGCATGATGCTAAAGGTGAATTGTGGTGTGCTTAGGAGAGGTAAATAGGAGTACAACATAAACATACAGACAGCCAAGTGTACCAATATATAGTAGATGAGGCAAACAGTACGCACCAAGAACTAACACCAATTTGAAAATACATATATGGGTGAGTGGCACACCATATTGCCTTTATCCAGTCCATGAAATAAAAGATTTCACTTTTCCTGCATTGAATTCTTCTGTCTTTACTTTGACAAAGCCCTGTCTGAGGTCAATGGCTATTCTAAGAGAAGAAAAACTCCAAAATAGAATCTACGCTTGCTTGGCAGAAGTTAAAAATTGATGTTCACGCGGCAGGTTTAGTCAATGCATAGTGGGCTGATTCTGTTTTCAAGCAAACACAAATTAGAACTGACTGTCCTGAAGTGAGTGGAGCTGCTGAGAAGTGAAACTCCAAGTTAAATCACAGTAAAACCTACAGATACATTTTTAACCAGGCAGATTTCCTCTTTTTTTTGTTCTGAAACATGGAAGAATAGACACTGAAAGCCACCTGGGAAGTATTATGTGAAGTGGAAAAGACTAGGAGCAGTTGAGTTATGGGAGCAGAAGTTGATATCTGTGCCATTAAACAGTGCCTAAGAATATTCACAGGCACAGGAATTCAGAAGCACCTGTGCTAGCAATGCATGGCAAGGGTCCCTTTTATGGCCTATGGCAACAAGGCCAACAATTCCACACACCTCATCCAGGAGACAATATGGGTGTTACCTTTCTATTCTGGTGAACAGGAAGATTGAACCTTGCAGAGATTTGCTATTCTACATCAGCTGGTATTAGTTTCAGAAAAAGGTTCTGGATGTTATTAAGCTAATAATGTTGCTGTATCCTTCTTTGTTGAACAGATCTAGCTACCGTATTTTATGCCTTTATGAAGAATAGCAGACATTTTTAAAAAAGAAGGAATAGGCATTAATCAATTTGCACGCACCACACAGAAAGTATTTACCACAAACAGAAACTCTTGACATAATCTCTAAAACAATGAGATTTAGTCTTAGTTAAGACATTACCTCTTCCTCTAGAGCCTGATGCTGTCTCTTTGCATTATTGCATCCTTTTTCTCCTAAAAGTTTGTTGGAAAATGCAAGACTGGTGCTCCTTTTGCACGCAGCCAACTTGATTTGCTAGGAAGAACTCACACCTCTGCACCTCAGAAAGAGAGAACCAAATGGGAGTCACAGGGATTTTTGGTGGTTTTTACTGGTATAAATTCATGATTAAAAATAGTGTACAGGCTTTAGTGTTCTGGGGCAGGGTGAGCCCACGAGGATGCGCAAGCGTAGGACAAATATCAGGCAATGTCCTGCCAGCCAAAGAGTTTTAGGACGCTAGCAGTGCTGGTTGACACCCATTACCATGAGAAATAATGGTGTCTAATGGAAGAATTTGGAACAACAAATCTGGGAATCAGGAGAGCACCAATTCCCCTGAGAACATACCCCACTTTAGGCAAACTTTGAGGAAGATGGTAAACCAGTGAGCAAAGGAGTGGTGGTAGCCAGTCCCTTATCAGCTTTGTGCAATGAAGTGTGCACTAGAGTGTGTGGCTAGAAAGAAGTGATGCCAAGGAAAACCCTCCTCCTTTGGCTGTTCTTCCTTCCCTCCTTCCATATCTTTGCAGCCTCCAGCACTGAACCTGTCATGTTGTGTGTCTCTGAGCTGCCCATAAACCCAGGTTTTGCCTGGGTTGAAAAAGGTAGCTGTGACTGCAAACCAAGATTATTAAAAGTAATTATTAATTTTTACCAGTAGATGTTTTATTTAAGACATATTCTTGTCATGTAACATTTTATATACCAAACTGGAGGATTATTATATTTATTTTAGTTGTCTGTCAAATGGGGGAAAAGAAGAAACACCTTAATTACATAAAAGAGGATCCCATTGGCACAATACATCAATTTCTGCTCCTGATATGAAGTTATGCTGCAGCCTGTTAGCCTAACCTCTTTTAAAATAATTGCCATACACTGTAGACTTTTTTCCTGGAAGGAAGAATATTACTACATGTCAGAGAAGGGCTGTACATAGTAACAGTGTTCTATCTTAATGCCTTGGAGTAGTAATGCAACCTATTGCTCTGCAAATGTGGGCTTCATAAAGATCTTGTGCATATGGATGATGATAAGATTAAGGGCAGTTCTTGCTTTATACAAATTTGTGTTATATTTATCTTGGGACAGAGTTGTCTGTCTCAGTGAAATGTGACACGTTTCCCAATATTCTCTCAGTGTGGATCACAGTTGGTACAAAAGGTAAAAGTTTTTTGTGGGCCACTGGTAGCTCAGCCAGTATGCCACCCTGTGCTTTGTGGGCTTTGCAGGAGGGGGTTGAGCCTGGTAATCTTGGGCTAGATAAAACTGCTAGAGGAATTGGAACAGCTAGTGTAATTTTGCCTCTGTTATCAAGCTGAGTTGTCTGAAGTGGCCTGAATTTCTTACACAATATGCTTTATCCCCTGTGTTTATATAGTAGCTCTATTTGAGAGAACAAGGTTTATGTGTTGAAAAATGCTGGAGGGCGGCAGAGGTCAAATGTACATACTGTACAGCAAACACCACAAGTAATTTTTGCACCTGTATTTTTGGAAAATGCTTCTTTGTGAGTTCCAGTAGAGTGCTTTCTGAAGCTGGGAATGTCTCATTTTTTATTGACTTAAGTTTGAAAACTTAAAATTCAAAGATTACGTTTAGAAAGTGAGTTTGAGTAGGTATTTTCGATTTGTTGCTATGAGAAAGAAAATATGGATTATCTGAGTGCTCATTTTTCATTAAAGAGGAGATATCACAGGTTCAGAACAATGAAAAAGCATGCAAATTGCAAGAATTAGGACTTATTATGACATAATTACATCTTTAAAACCATGATAAGGGAAAGCTATAGTGTCTACGTGTACCTGGATAGAGTAACACACAAGTATCAATTATGAGATAAATAGTTGTCATCCTCATTCATGTATGTTTCTTAAAGACTGAAATGTAAATCTGTTACACAGATTTTGCCAGAATAAAAGAAATTATATTAATAAAGTTGTAAACCTATTTAAAATTACAGTGACTCTGAAATGAATAATTCTTGCAGAGGTAGAGAAATACATGCAGAAATATTGTTTATAAATGCAATTCAGTTAAATCTGTAGTTTCTCTATGAATCCATAATAATTTTGAACCAGTGTAATTCTTGTAGATAAACTTTCAGATACCGATTAAGCTGCTCATTATAATTTTTTTAATAACAATGCCACACACAGAAATGTATGTTTCTTGGTATAGTATGGTAAATATCAACATAAATTCATTTAAATTTCACAGCATAAGCCCTTAGAAATTAAGTAAATGTGACTACAATTTGTAGTAAAATACTTGATGCTGCTACAAGATTCTTCATACTAAGAAATAAAATTAAGACATGCATTTTTAATATGTTGAACAGTTTCACCTTTTTTAAAAAGAAAGAATAAACAGATGCAACACTGTCTTCTTGGCTAGAACAGTGTTTAATTCTACACTCTGATGTTGGACTCATGTAGGGATTTCAGCAGTTTGAAGGACAAATTCATGCAAGAAAATCTCTATTCCTCTGATCCAGCTGTATTGTAATTTTACATTGGTATTCTTGCATTTCTGCATGTTTAGATTTTTCTTCTCCTGCCCAAGGATGACTTTTCTAACATTATGTTTTTAAATCTGACAAGGTCATACAAGCTAAAAAAAAAAGGAGAAGAAGAAGAAGGGTCATCAAAAGGGGAAAAATAACAGAACTACGGTGAAATGGCTCTCTGTTGGCCTTTGTATCGATTCAGAGTGTGTCAAAAGGGTCTTTTGTCGTGCCCCTACCACGGCATACTAATTTGCTAGATCAAGTCTGTCAGAATATCGACTGGAAGTAAAGAACTACAGTGGCAGCTTTTGTGTTTCATACAGCAGGGAGCCTGTGTGTGAAACAGGATTATCAGAGGGTCATGAAGAGAGTCAAGGGATGTCCATCACTTCCCTTCTGGTAATGTAATGGGGCGGGTGCCTGGATGTGATTAAGATGTAGGACACAGGAGGCATAGCGGTGAACAAATCAGACACACACACACACATGCAAATCAGGTTGGCTGCTGTTAACCACATATTTTTAATGAACAATCCAGAGACAGACCAAACAAATATCTAAATAGCTGCATTCTAATTAAATATCAAACCATCTATTCAATGTCAGGTGCCTGCTTCCTCGTGTGTATGTGTAGAAAATGTAAAACGCATACAAGAAAGTATTTAATTTTTTTCTTTTTTTTATTTTCTTTTTAATGCCGCATTACAATCTACAAGTGTTTTTTCTACTTTCTTTTGAATGTTGTATATAGCATTGCTGGATGATTACAGCAAATATCCAGGGGATGTACAAAGATAAAATGGTGCTTTGTGCTATGGCTATGCGTGTAAGCCACATTCAGACAGGATGCTCATCACTCTGCTGTGGGTTTAGCCTTGACTTAGATGTCATTGTCATTCTAATATAGCATGAGCAAAATATCTTTCTAGAAATCAAGAAAAAATAGAAGTATTTGTAGTGCCTGAACAATACATAGGCTTGGTAAGTGCTTCTTTTTAAAATTGTGGCAGGGAATTTCTGCTTCCTGGAGATTCAGGCTGCATCTCTGTAGCTTATGTGAGAGCAGTAAGGAGCTTTCTGACACACACTGACATAATTTGCAATCCCTGTCATCTGTACAATCCATTTTTCCTGAGCTCTGTTCCTAATCTTTAATCCTTTATTTCTGAAAATTCGGCACTAAGTAGGAAAACAATGTAAAATGCCAAAACAACAATGGCTTTTACATATGCAGCTTTTGAAGGCCTGATTGAAACCCCATGGACCAGGGGAGGAATCTGGACAAGGATTTTGTAACAGACTACATATTCCTTAGATCAGCAGTAGTTCTCTCAGTCAGTTTATTAATGAAACATTGAAACTTGGAAAAGTCTAAATCTACTTCTTATTTCCCTATTTACTACCAGGCATGGCTAAGGCAGTGTCAAGAGCCAAGGGTTCTGTTGAGGAAACCACTTTTTCTCCTCTTTTTCTTTTTCTCTCCCTTTCCCCTTCCCTTTTTCAAGGAGCAGGAAAAATTTGTAACTTTTTATAAAGAACTTGTTGCTCTGGATGCATAGATAGTATTTTGTTTCTTTTGAAGGCAAAGCAAGGTTCTTGTGGGTTGTAATGTAAATAAAGCAGTAGTCTGTTTTGCATGTAACTATTTTATCTCCTCTAAAAATGGGATAATTTTCTGGGAGCTGTACAAATTATACCCTTTGAGGTTTGTCAAAGGAAGCCAAACACTGCTCTGCCTAAAGTTGGGTAACAAATGATGTCTAACAAAAATGTCTTGTGGTTGCAGGCATACTTAGAAATAATGATTTTGATTTAGTATTTCTTACTAGAGTTAAGAGCCAGTAGGCAGATATTAAGTATCCACTGCACACAGAGGAAAGGGAATTGCACAAGTCCATAACAAGAGAGCTTTCATTTGTTTTCAATGTCTTTTGTTCACGAAAGTTGGTGCTATGCAACATTCATTGCAATAGGAGCTAATAGCAGGATGAAGCAATATTTATTAGAAAATAGCTTTCTGTGCATATCTGAGGTGGAAGCAACTGCTGTCATAGTTATCAACTCTGTGGAGCTTCAAGGACAGAAGCATGTCATAAAGCATGAATATATGAAAGGAAGAGGTGAGCCCTGGGAGCTTGTCTGACAGGAAAGCCTGACTCATTTCTTTCAAGACATGCCATGCGCCCATGCTCTGCTGCTGGAAACTATTCTTATTCCTGCCAACGAATAATTTCCATTTACCCATTGACCAGGAGTTTTAAGTTTTAGTTCGGAGTCAGAGATCAGGCCTGAAGAAAGGAGAATGGTAAGAGGAATATTATTCTGAAAAATACAATTTTGCCATGGGTTTTTCTAAATCTCAGAACTTCTTTTCAGGGAGCAAAACTCATGATCCTGAAATGCCCAAGTGAACAGAAATTAGCAGAGGCTGAGCATTGAAAAGGATACTCTCTAGGCATATTAGGAAAGGAGAGCTACAGAAAATATATAAGACATATTTTTATTTCTTGTGCCTCATGACAAATGGCAGTGCAATTATAATATGAGGCAAGTAAGACAATTGTGCAGAGGAGACATTACACAGTGTCTTGTTAATACTATGTCAAGTCTCCCAAGATGGAGGTGTACATCACATGCAAAGGGAATGCAGAATGGAAACCAATAGTATTTCTGATCAGAATGACATAACTTTCGTGTAATTCTGTGGAAATGGTGGTAAGCATGGAAATGGAAAATAATAGTGCATACAACAGTGTTTGTCTGGGGAGGTAGGGCAATTCTCCAAAGCCTGATGGCTTTCATCCTTTGAAGTTAGAGCAGATGTCAGGGTGGGAAAGGATCATGACACATTACTGACTGCCAAGCATGTGAAGGTCAAGATGTGTCTGATGCAATTGCATGCTCAGTATTGTTTCCTTCCATGTCACCCAGTGAAATCTGAAATGCAAGCCAAACGTATTTGAAAAGCAAAAGAAACATCTTTTTACAAAATGAGGAAGTGTAGTAGAAACCCATAGCAAAGAAAAAATATTTTCTTTAGAACACCAAATTAATTCTTGTCATTTTGCAAGACAATTTTTTCCCTCTATCTTTTCCTAATCTCTTAAGACTCAGAATCAAAACCTGAAAATAATATAATGCTGAATGTGAAATTTCACAATCATTTTTTACATTTAAGACTGTCCACCCCACCAAAGCCCTGGATTAGAGCCTATCACTTATGCCCAGATAGTTACCAAACACCCACCAGGAGAAAATGCTCTGCAGTAATAGTCAGGATTTTTCCCTTTGACTGTGCCCAGTGCTGCAAAATGCTGGCAACAAGTTAAAAATAAACCTAGACAGAGCTCAGAGGGATGGTATAACGTGACCCATCTGCCTGATGTATGGTTACTGGAAGTGGTATGCCTTAGCACTGAGCCTGCAGCATAGCTTTCTTTTTTACCACATAGTCATCCCTACACATGTTCATTTAGGTTTAAAGCCAAGGAACTAGCTCCTGTTTGCTGGCTGAACTCCAAAGCAAATAATTGCGTCCTGCCCATTTAAAAGTCCCGATTACTTTTACATGTACGTGATAGCTAACAATTTCCTATTGCTACATAGTATATGTTTTCATGCAATTTTTACTTACTTCTAGAGGTTTCTTTACATCTATATGTGTTCATATATAGCGATATATTTATGTTCTGAAGGGCATACATGTTAAGCAATACTCACTTATCCTTCCCCTATTTCACAACTGTCTTCGGATTCTGACAAATGTCTTTAAATTATATTCATATACTTATTCTATTTTATTTCAGTCATTACAATACAAAATGAAAACAATTTTAATGGTACTTGATAATTCTTTTTCTACCCCTTTCATAGTTTTGGACACCAAAGTTACTTTCTGCATCCTAGTAAAGCAGAACCCTATTTGCATTTTGGTTTACTTTTCCCCTACAAATTCTGAATGATGTGTAAGTATTTGGTAAATAAACCAATAGAAAGAAAATTAAAGTGCTCATTTTGGAGCAATTTCTGAATCAATACAAAGTACTTCCATGGCAGGGAAGGGATCACAGAAGTAGAGCTTAGTTGCTTAATCTGAATCATAAAGTGTTAATAACAAGTTTCAATAGTTCTCCACTTCATCAAGAATCTTTAATGGAAATGTGAAGTGCCCTACTCTTGGAAGAACTAGAATACTTTAGGACTGTTATCTCTGCCTCAAGAAGAGCAACAGAGAGTTGCCAATGATAGAGGAGTACTCAGAGTTCATAATAAAGTGCTCTGTATGTACCATAATTTGAGGTCTCTGAAGATTTTAACTTGGAACAGATCAGAACAATCTGTTTTTATTAAATTCTAAAGTCCTTGACCTGTGACAAAATGATGAACAAATTCTTTTAGTTTTCCTCTGGTTAAAGTCAATGTTTTTGTTTTATGATGACATAAAGTAAAGCATCTTAATGTCTACATCTAAGTATATTTAAATACTGTTTGTAAAACAGCTAATTATCTAAATAAAACAAAGTGTTTTTCACAGGGCTTTTAGTTCCTTTGAACTGTATTGGAAATTGTGTTCACTTAATCCAGCTTCCAAAACACATGGAAGTACCACACCAATACAGAGAGTCAGGGTCTGTCTGTAGCTGTGGCTAGGAAACACACCTTCCAGCAGGGATCCTGGCATGGTTGACCCACGACACAACACTGTAGCTTCTCTTGCAGATTAGTCAAGAGGACATGATATCAGAGAGCAGGAGAGGGCCACAGTGCTGTGCTTTAAGTACATGCATTCACATTGAGCCTGCCTAGCTGTCCACAGGATACATATTTTGGAACCTGACTGAGCTGTGATGATTCAAAGACCAGCATTCTGGACCATGTAATTGTCAGAACAAATTTCTCTTTTAAATCAGCACACAGCAGTCTAAATGTAATAGAAGACCCTTACTTCAGAACGGGAATGGACTGGTGCATTGTTGAGCAATGCAGCAATGACAGGCCATGACAATGTCTGACACAGTCCAGAGAAGGGCAACGCAACTGATGAAGGAACCAGACCACAAGCCTTGCACAAGCCTTGTGAGTTGCAGGTGATGGAACTGGGGATATTTAGACAGTATAAAAAGAGGCTGAGGGGGAACTTACTGCTCTCTAAAACTGGCAGAAAGGAGGCTGTAGCCCGGTGGAGGGGGTCACTCTCTACTCCCATGTAACAAGTAACAGATCAAAAGGAAACAGCCTCAAGTTGTGCCAGGGGAGGTTTACATTAGATGTGAGGGAAAATGTCTTCAGTGAAAAGGGGGTCAGACAATGGAACTGTTTTCTTGGGAGTGTGGTCAAATCACTGTCACTGGAGGTATTTAAAAGATGTGTAGATGTGGTGCTTGGGAACATGGTTAATGGTGAACACAGTGGTGCTGGTTTAATATTTGGACTCAATTATCTTAGACATCTTTTTCAGCCTTAATTATTTGATGATTCTATGGTTATTGCTGCCACAGTGCAAAAAGACTCAATAATACAACTATACTGGTAGGTGTGTAACTGGTAATGCAAAATTACTGTGGTTATATTAACTCTTCATTACTGTATTGTAACTGTATCTTTTCTTTGAAATGCACGTGCACTATTCCTTTCCTGTTACTTTAACTTGTGACTTTCTTTTGATGGAGTAGGATCTAGGCTATTGAGGAAAGGGATACATGTTTATGACTAGATTCTCAGATCTGTCATCTTTAGTACTAAGAGTAGTAATGGTAGTTGTATTTCTAGAGATAGCAACACTACTACAAGGAGCTGTAGTGCTAGCATAACATTTCATAGGGCAACCAAAACATATGAATTGTGCAATTGCAGCACATAAAACTACTTCTTGGTCCACTTTTACTCTAGGACAGGAGATAAGGAGGCAATAAAGTTAATAATGTAGACCACTATTCTAGCCCAGATTCCAGTACTGTGATCTGGAGCTGCATAGAGGAAAGTAATTTAAGACCCACTGTGCTGGGAGTTATGCAGCTGAACTTCATAAAGTGTTGCTTCTGTAACCTCTACAAGCCACAGGTGAGAAGAGGTTGCAGAGGGATACTGGCCTCAGAGGGGGACCTACAAAAGTCAAGATGGAGCAATTTCATAGAACCACTCAGAAGAGAAACTCTCTGAAGGAGACTGAATCTTAAATCCCACTTCCTCCAGGATTTAGTCCCCTTAACTATGGAATTCAACCTCACAATCTGTTTCATCTCACTAGCTCAGGACTGCTGAGGACAATTTAAAGGCATGAGGGGCAGGTGTCTATTCCTTTATTTCCTTACTCCTTGTTAGAGACTGGATCCTACCTACATCAACCTTACAAACAAAAACTCAACCAAACAAAACAAGGGTCATGCCACTCTTGATAACTCTATTATTTAAGTAGTCTGCAGCTTAGAAAAGAATTCTCTGCTGCCTGAATAAATTAAAATTCACATCATCCACTTCCTGGTTTGAGGATGCTGGAAGCATTAGCTAACCCTTATAAAATTCTTTGAAGAAAAAAAAATATTCACCAAGTGACATGCTGAAATACTCTTGGTGACACGGAGCCCCAAAATGCTGCTTCCCTGTTAGCCATTGTAAGCAACTACCAATAGTCAAGAAGCATTCTTAGTGGCTTTCACAGACCACAGCCCTTCAGCAAGGCTGAGTTCTTCTATCACTGTTTCAATGCTTTTTAAAATAATCGTCTCACTTTTCTTACAAGCATCCATATAACACCTAAAAGTACACACAGTTGGCTACTGAATTACTTTCAATTTCTGTGTATTACACTTACCGATCTACACACCTGTTGTCTGTTCATTAATCCACCCATCCATCCTTGCTTTGCTGTAGGTGGCATTACTCCAGCACTCGGAGACTTTGCAGACCAGTGGGTTTTCCTGCCAGTAATTCAGAACAGGGAAGCAGTCTTACCCACATTTTGCAGTGTCACAGAAGTTGCATAAGTGACTGAAGAAGAAGAAAATTCTCTTATCCAAATCTTAATGGAAGTCTATTGTAGAAACTGGGTTTTTCCACTAATTCAATGTATTTTTCCAAACCTAGTGATAAAAACTTTCTTAGAACTCTTTTGTGGTCCTTTGTTTCTCAAGCTAGTTATTGTTCAGGCCTACTATGACCATTGCTGTTTGATAGCAGATTCACAGGCACCCTGAATCAACACCTCTTCCTTATTCTAAATTAGAAACTTGGAAAGAATTTCCCTGGAGGCATTTATTCCACGATTATTCTGGTTTCTGCTTTTAAATGTTCTAATATGGGTCACTTCTGTTTCTGTTCTGACTGAAAATGTCTGAATTCTTCAAACAGCTTTTGTAATGAATGTCAAATTTCACTTCAAGAAATGATGTCAACTGATGCTCACTTTTTCTGCTCTTCTGTATAACTCTGCTTTGAAATATTCTCCTTAATTAACATGTAATCCTTTGTTTGAGATTATTTGTATCTCCTTGAAACATCAAAATGACTTCTTCCTAAGATGATAGTGTTTTAAGTATTTTTTCCATCTGTATGATTTTTGTGTCAGGTCTACTAGTTAATTGACACAATTTTTAAATCTGTCACCTTGAATTTTCCCTCTCTCAATACTTTCAGTGAAGCTGGAATGGCTCCACCATTACATGCCATACCTTCTGCATCTCCCTTAAGTTTATAAAATGAAAAGAGCTGTCAAATTACATTACTCCCATATCCAATCTCTCACTTCACCTGCCTGGATGACCATAATAACTACATCATAGAAGTAATCCTTGTACTTCTGGATTTTGACAACTGGGAAGGGTTATTCACTTTCTGCTCAGGTGCAATCTTTGTCATGTACAATAACAAGTTAGAGAGGAGCTACAGCAGAATGAGAAAAATCTTAAGAGCATCAGCTGAGACCCTTCTTGTGCAGAGACTAGCACTTCTACTAAAACATTGAAAAGATCAAGACATCTCTTAAGACAGAATCTTCATTTACGAGGCCAAATTTAGTCTTTACTAGACAGACAAGCTCTCATTTTCTCTTTCTCTTAGGACAGTTTAGCTAACAACCAAACAAATACTCTATTGAATGGAAGGAAATAAATATGAAACCAAGCCAGAAACTATTATTAATCTCCAGAAAGTGATTTTTCTTCTATTGAAAAATGTTTAGATTACACTCCATTAAAAAGTTATGGCCTATTTTTATTATTGATTTGGTCTGAAACTTCAAATCCAATTAGTTCAAGATTTTTGGCACAAGTGGTTAAATTTTTTAATATGTCTTGGGAATACAACAGTTGGATTTATTAACAGTTTTATGATAACAGGTAGACAAAAGTGAGAAAAGTAATAAAGATTCTAACATTAGAAAATGAGAAAATTTTCAGAAAGACCTGCCAATTTAAGAAGGCAGCATGCTGATACTATGGTTTCAAAGTCAGGATTAAGCAGTATTAAATATTACTCTTTTTGTGTGTGTGCACTGTTCACATCACAATATCTGAATCATCCATAACATGAATTTTGGGATCAGAATTAAGCAAGCAGGATTCTTGTACCCTTTTAAGATTTAAGATCTCAGATTTTCATTTCAGTTTAAAAAGATCACATTTCTGTCAAGAAAAGTTTGTGTAAGCTAGGCAACAAAATATTCATTAATGAAAGGGGTGATATTTTCTGAACATACGAAGATATAACCATGCATACAAAAACAGTTACAGATAATAAAAGATTTTTTATTTTTTCCACACCTCCCCATTTAAAAGAAAAACTTTAAAAAGTTGTATGTATAGGAAAACATATAACAAGAGAACCTTTTTATGCTTGGAAAGCTGAACCAACAAAAAAATACAGTTATAGAGATCCCCTTGACAGAGAGCCTTTTAGGGAGAGAAAAACTGCAGTCCAGTAAATTTGACAGTAGCATGATATTTTATAAAATTTGCATTGGAACATCCTGGCACAAATATATCCCAAGTAGTTTAACAAAGATCGGCTAGCACAACCTGAGATAATTTAAATTTGTGTGCTAGTTTCAAGTTCATGAAACTGTACAAGTTTTGGTATTAAGCACAGGATCTGGTCAAGTAAAAAGTAAATTCTAAGCATTAAGTACCATGAATCATAAGAAATAAGCCTCTTTAAAATGAAAAATCCCATGGAAATTAGTAAAGAAAAGACACCAAGGTTTTGAAAGAAGATATTGATGGGCAGTCATCCTTTCCTATAAGGAACATAGTGTTTTATGTGAAATCTTCGTCCACTGAAGTAGCAGGAAATTGATGGAATTGCAAGTTCATATTTTTTCATATTATAAATATAAGCTAGTGATCTTGTTCATCATTCTAGATATTTTATAAAAAACAAAAAAAACCTTAAAATACTTCAATTCTCAAAATTTTTTGTTCAAATATTCTGGAGCTTTTGTAAAAACTAAGGCACTGCTGGGCTTTATGATTTCTAGCCTCTGATTTGTCAATGAGAGCACAGTACTCAAAGTTTTCACATGCACACACAGAGTCGTATACACCCACAAGCCCGGGTTGGTTTTTTTCTTTTCTGAAAATGGTAAAAATACTCATTTTAATCCATCAAAATTCAACCATTCTCAATTGTAAGTGAACATCTGCTTTCATCTAGGAAACATTTTAAACTTCTTGACAGTTGAAAGAACTGTAATCCCTAGAGACAAATGCTTTTCTTTTCAGAAAAAATTCACATCATGGCTGGCATTATGGTAGGGAACTGCAGGAAGCTGTATGCAGTTGTAAGTGAACGCACAGCATAGTTATCTCCATAAGTTCAATGGAACTTCAGCATTTGACTCAAAAGAAAAAAAAGCCAAAAAATAATTAAAAATGCTAGTTAGGTTTTTGTGAAGTCTCCTGGCTGATTACTAGCGATATTTCTAAAAATGAAAAAGGGTAAAGTCAACTTTTTTTTTTTAATGGATTTTCATTTATAATCCTTGTTTAATAGTGTTTGAAGTCAATTTTCCCAGCTACCAGAGGATAGATAAGATCAACTTCTCAATGCAACTTACAAAAGCAGGAAGATGTAAAATATTCTATCTAGCTTTTTAGCTATTCTAAAAACTGTGGTTTTTAATCAATAGGTTGCAATCTGCTGCCATTTAGTACATCACTTGAGTCACATTTTGTATTGCATTTTGAACAGAAACGGGATATAAGGTGTGGGTTTACTCTTGTTCAGGTATCAGGACCATGACCTTTTGTTCTTTCCAAGAATGCAAGAAGTGTTCAGCACGCTTCTTGGAACCAGGAGCTCCCCCGCCTCTGTCAACAAGTCCTAGTTCATCTTTAATGTTGTCTTCAAATTATGTTTTCCTTTTGTCCTATAATACTGGAGTTTAATTTGCAGTGAAATTCTGTTGCCACAATACAAACTGAAAATACTTTAATAATCATTTGCATGCTGCAAGGCAGGATGCAAATACAGCATCACTGAGTTAAAAGAATGGCATTGCTTCCTTGGCCTCAGTGATCTCTTGCAAAAGTAGGATTCAAATAATAACATAAGGAGGTTTATTTTTATAAGTTCCTGAAGTTCCTGTTTATTTTTATAATGACTTATTTTTAATTGACTGAGTTGCTACTCTCCTTTTCAAAAGTGTTCAGTACCTCCATTTCTTATTGAATTTAATGAGAAGAAAAGCTTGTTCAAATTCCATGAGTGACTTATGTATGTCATGAATAGTGCCAGCATATATGAGAATTTCTGAATGCAATTAAGTTAATTTCTTTAAAATGTGCAGTAAATCAGGGTAGTTATATCCACAAGGCAAAGAAATAAAAAGTTCTCTGGAAGAAGTATCTCAAAAGTGTTATGTGCTAAATTTGTCCATGCCTTATTATCTTTTTTGTTGCAGTGGTTTGTGTCCCTAAAACCCTTTTCCCTAAAACCCCTACCCCCTTAGGAAGCCTTGGAAGGAGCCCAAGGGCAGGGACCCCTGGGGTGGAGTCTCCGATGGCATGCCCCAGAAGGGCTGAGCTTCTAGGGGGCTGGCTCCCCTTCCCCTATTTGTCCTACCNCTATACTTTTTAGTAATTATTATCCTTGATAACAATGCTTACCCTTGAGGTAGATCTTTGTATGCATATGTATATTGGTGTGTGAGCAAATCCAAATGAAATTTGACAGTCATACAAATCAGCTGAGCAGCTGTGATGTTGCTGACATAAAGATCCCAGTAAAAGATGTTAGGACTTTGGCATTAAACACTTACCAAACAGCTCTTGCAGTTAAGGATGCCACTTCCTCCAGCTTGTCTGTCATGTGTCCTCCAGGAATTACTCCACACCAGAGCTGCCAAAATGGAACCTGAGCACTTTAGTTCAATGTCTACCAGGCTGAGCCTGACAGTCAAAACAGTTAGCTAAACCAAGAAGCACCTGAGAACTGTCAACACATTTTGTTTTGTTAAACGATTTTGTTGTTGAGTACATGTTAGTTAGCTACTGGTTCCTTCCCATATCTGAATTTTAGGGTAGCGAATTTCATCTCACAGCTTGGATGAATAGGAAAGTGCATGTGGAGAGTTATCAGCTGACTTCAACTTAAAAGCTACCTTCTGAAATGTTTTATCATGTTAGATGCTCTTCTCGCAGCCCCAGTCAAAGCTTTTTACCTTGTCTGAAATATAGAAACATATTTGGCAAGGTAGCAACTAAATTTAATGATTCAGCATAGGCAGTATGATGGATTTTCCAGTTGTGTCAGAATTCTTTAATTTTCTTCCTGCCTTCTTAGGTGTTAAACATTATGTCATTTCAAACAATCTCCTCAGTGACACAGAGAATTTTTCTCATGGGTTTTCTCTTCTTCCACTGCCATATGTCCATAACAAATTGTTTTACATGGGCAATTGCATCTTACAAAGCAAAAATGCCCAAGAACAGTTCTAAAGCAGATAACTTCCTGAATTTCCTGAAATTTTTCCCCCTTCTTTCAACCCCTATTTTTTTTGCTTGTTCATATGAATGAAAAATTCAGAAATTATTCTTCATATCCCTGTTCCTAATTTGAGTTTGCCATTATAACTTTATATTCTATCATTTAAGATTAAATTTCTCCTAATCTCTGTAATTTTCTCCTTCAAGTATACACACAGATAATTCTCATTAAGGGAAAAATGCAAATGCCAGAATGAGAGAAATGTCTCTCTCCTCATATGTTTTCTCTGACATGAATTGCAGAAAATACAGTTTACTGTGTTTTGTAAAACTCAAGGCCGCATACTGGGCATAGCTATTAATGAAAGACTGTTACAGTGCAGACTGAATGACTGAGACCAAGATAAGGGTAAGCATAGATAACAGACAAATGCAAGAAAGCAGGATTTGGGACTTTTTAGTCTTGACTATCAGGAGTTAGTTCTGTAAATAAAATTGTCCTGCTTCACTCTCTACATCATTGTAAAAACATGTTCAAGAGAGCCCACGTTTCATATGTGGCAGATCACTTGGGGTCCATCTGAACTACAGTTCCCTTCTTTGCTGACTTACTGACTCACCCCAAGCAGCACCAGGAAGCTGGAAGATAAGGAAAGGTGTGCCTGCTGAGATCTCTTTACATGCATACATACCTGCATCTTCAGCAGGAATAGGGAAGAAATTGCATCTAAAAATAGTCTTAGAAAAAGACATCAAAATTATCCAGAACTAGCCAAATAAGCAGCATGTTCCCCATAGCTGTAGAGGAACTTTGTATACTTATTTATTCTAATGAAGAGTGTTCATCTTCCACACAATTTGCAAGTGATCATAAAGCTCCATCAACCATTGACATGTTTCTGCCAAGCACTCCCCTTTCATTCATTCTTGCCTTTAGTCCAGCATTTTTTCTAAACAGTCCATCACAAGAACAATGTTCTTGAAAATAATATTTACCGTATTATAATGGCACTTTTTCTTCTTTTTCAAAAACAGAAGATATGTTTTTACTGCCTACCAAAAATTATTTGAAATCTCTAGACATTATCCTCTGCTCATGGTTCTCTCAATCTGGTCACTGCTGTGAAAGATGAAAAATAGTGTTTTTATAAATACATCCGCAATCAAAGTAGGGCCAAGGAAAATCTCCATCCTTCAGTGGATGTGGTGGGGAGCTTTGTCACCAAGGATGAGGACAAGACTGAGGCAATGATTCCTTCTTTGCCTAAGTCTTTTAACAGAAATATTGGTGGTCATCAGGGCAAGTGGGCCCCTGAGCTGTTTGACAGGGATGGGGAGCAGGACAGACCCCCTGAGATGCAGGAGGAAGTGTCAGTGACCTGCTGTGCCACTCAAACACCCACAAGTCGATGGGAACAGGTGGGATTCACTCAAGAGTACTGAGAGAACTGGCAGAAGAGTTTGCCAAGATGCTCTTCATCGTTTATCGTCAGTCCTGGCCAGCTGGAGAGGTTGGCAAATGTGATACCAATCCACAAGAAGGGACTGAAGGGATCTGTCAGCCTGACCTCAGTGCCCAAGAAGGTTATGGAACAGATCATCTTGAGTGCCATTGCAGAGCACAGNAAAGAAGGGACTGAAGGGATCTGTCCGCCTGACCTCAGTGCCCAAGAAGGTTATGGAACAGATCATCTTGAGTGCCATTGCAGAGCACAGACAGGACCAAGTGATCAGCCCAAGCCACTGCAGGTTGAGGAAAGGCAGTTTCTGTCTGACCAACCTGATCTCCTTTTATGACCAGATGACCCACCTGGCGGATGAGAGTAGGTCTCTGGATGTTGTCTACCTTGACTTCAGTAAAGCCTTTGACACTGTTTCCCACCTCATTCTAATGGAAGAGTTGGCAGCCCAGGGCTTGGACAGATGCACTCTTTGCTGGGAAAAAAANTAGCCAAATCCCATATCCAGTTCTGGGCCCTTCACTCCAAGAAAGGGATTGAGGGGCTGGAGCGAGCCCAGAGAAGGACAAGGGAGCTGGTGAAGGGTCTGGAGCACAAGTCCTGTGAGGAGCAGCTGAGGGGGCTGGGGGTGTTTATCCTGGGAAAAGGAGGCTCAGGGGAGACCTTGTCACTCCCTACAACTGCCTGCACAGCAGGCTGTAGCCATGTGGGGTTGGTCTCGTCTTTTAGGCAACCAGTGACAGGACAAAGGGAATTGGTCAGAGGAGATTCAGGCTGATATCAGGAAGAATTTCTTCACAGAAAGGGTTGTCAGGCATTAGAACAGACTGCCCAGGAGGAGGTGGAATCACCATCTCTGCAGATGTTTAAGAAACTAGTGGCACTTAGTATCATGATCTGGTTGACAAGGTGGTGATTGGCCCAAGTTTGGACTCAATGATCTCAGAGGTCTTTTCTAAACTAAATGATTCAGTGATCCTATGGTTCTGTGATTCTTCCCACCTCCCAAGATTACTGTAGTGTAACAATGGCTATTAATACAAAGAACCTGTCCTGCTCACCTAAGATTATCCAATTTTTTTCCACTCAATTAAAATCAATTCTGTTCATGACATGTATGGATAATTTTAGAGGTGTCTGGAACTGAGTTTTATGTGATTTTTTTCTCTTGAACTGAAATGGCACATCCGATAAACCAGACATGATTTGTAGATTGAAATCTGGATTTACCACCTGCAGCCCAGCTCCTGATAAGACAATAGAAACTACAGAGGAATGCATTTAGCACTGTACTTCTCTATTTCATTCTATAAGTGTGATTTGACACTATACCAAACCAGACCGTGTCACACGACAGTATTCTACACTATACTGTACTACACCAGATCCCACTATAATGCACTACATGGCACAGTAGATCACTTTGCTTCACTCACACCATGCTGTGCTACACCAGACTGTGCTATGCTGCGGCATATTGCACTACACTATGCTACAAAGCCCATGTCTTTTCCTCACTAACTTGTTTTGCCAGAGCTAAGTGGTCCAGTGACTGTCTGCACAAGGCAGTGGTAATAATATCTGTGTTTGCATGGCACATGGAGTGCTCCATCAGGCACTGATTTTCCAGCCATAGGAGTACTTCAGCACAGGCAGACTCAAGCAGGTCACACAGCCAAGCTGCAGCGCACGGTGTGGACAGGCTGACAGATGCAATGTAGCTTTTCTCGGTATATAGAGGTTCACTCAATCCTTACATTTAGATGAGCTATAGTACTTTTTGATTTGTTATTATATATATATATATCTATATATGTGTATTTGTCTAGTGCTGCCTTTACTCTAGGAAAAGCCATAAGACTCAAAGGTCTCATAGCACTGCTTATTGCTTACTTACCCTAATGTTACCTATACAGCATCTCAGACTCAACTTAACAGGAACCAGCTGTGTCGGAGCATAGTGATAACTTGGCCCTCAGTAGTTCCCTGTGGAGCACTGAGCCATTGATGTACTCCCAATCAATTCCTACACAGTTACAGTTCAGTGAGCTATTTAAAGAAAAAGATGACTGTGTAAAGCAAGAGGGATATTCAAAGAGAAGAACATATTGAGAAATAAAGAACTAAAAGCAAGACAAAACCTTAAGCACTGGAGATAGACCTGGCACAGAGAAGACGGGAAAGAAGAGGGAAGGAAGAAAAAGGTATGAAAGATACAAATCTCTGTAGTGGAACTCCTCAGATAAAAGAAAGATTCATATCAGCATCACTATTTAATATTTCTAATGCTTTTAATGTGGAAAAGCACTTAAATTCTTCAATTCCTCTTCCTATGCACACGTGCAAATCTTAAATCACTGGGATAAGCCAAGTGCTCAGGAAAACCATTCAAAATAATATACAATAAGTTTCAGTGAATAAAATAATATAATTAATGTTTTCAGTGAGAATTTCTGCCTTTAACTTTATGACCATATTATATATGTAGGGTGGTGATGACTGAGTTTAAATAACTCAGTCAGTCAAATGAAACACAACATGCCAGGGATATTCAGATAAAATATTAGTAAAATCTCTGTTGATTGTTCCATTTCAATATAAGAGTTAACTTCTTGTCCTTGGACTGTTTTTTATAATATTTCTTAAGCATGGATTTTTTTATAGAAACAAAATATACTTTTAAAAACATGCATATCAGTATAATTATTTCCATTCTCTCAATACCATTCCCATGGTTAATTAAGAAGCAAACCAAGGCTTTTTTTTGGTCAAAATTTAGTGCTTGAAAATAAAAACATGTTTTTAAGATAAAAATGGAAATAATTTTAGTTTTTCCTCATATAAACTGGAATTTATTTTCATTTAGTAAGATTATTCATGTGACTAGCTTGTGCTCTTCTTTCCATCTCTCCTGATACTATCACTTACAAATGTCTAACTTAATTAGCTGTAATATTAGAAATCCAAGGAGTCTAGAAACATCCTCTAAGTAAGCCAGTGAAGAGTTGCTTTCAGGAACTGCTCTTACATATCATGGTTAAATTCTAACTCTCCAGTTCCAAAATGTAATCACGCTAAACATATGCTTTTATTGACACAAAGCAAAAGATCACAAAGAGATGAAGATGGGAAGGAAAAAAATCCAGAGTTGTAGTTGAATTGAAAATATTTTAAATATCCATAGGTTTTTGAACTGTTTTTTAAAATGTCCAAATGGTAACACCCCCAAGCCACAGCCTTTTAAAAACATTTGGGTTTCAGTTTGAAGAGGTTTTGACAGCAGTGCTTTAAAAAAAAAGGGTGCAAGATAAAGGCTCTTAATACTGCTGCTTATGAGAAAAAAACCATTCTCTTCCAGAAAACTGTAGTTTAACAGAATCCATTCTATATACGTTAAAATAGAGCCAGAGTTCAATTTAAAGTGCTGTTGCACACTTTACCAAAGCTCTTGACTTCAGAATTTTTTCTCAACTGGGCTTACAAATCCTGTATCAGTTGACCTTCAGAACAGGGTACAAGACCGTTTATTCTCTCAGCTTTTTGCCTTTGTGTGTGTCTGAACGAGGTGAAGAAAGAGGAAAGAAGAATCGTTGGGGGAAGTCACTAGAATTTAAGCCAGATGATATGGACAAGAAAATTCACCTGAAATGGCTGGAGAAAGACAGATAGGCAGAATGCAATAAGTCAAATGCTATTAGCGAGACTAACATAAAATGGACTAATTTTTTTCTGCTTCTCACCAGTTTATAACAAGCACAGAAAATAAAATAAAATAAAACCTTTATTTGAAAGTAACAACTTTCCATTTCTGATGCAGTTGGCATTTAGAGTCTTCAGTTTCTGTAAGTGATTTGAATTGCTGCTCATGAAGTGAAATAATTGTAATACATTTGGTAAAACATTAACCATTACAAATTGATTGACCCAGTATCTTGCTAATACAGACAAAGAACCATGACAAAAGCATTCAGTAGAAGTATCAATTAGGATTTCCTTGCTTAAGTCAACTCATTCAAAACCTCAAGAGAATATTCTTTATCTAATATTGTACGGCTACATTGTAATAATGATCCTGAATTTTAATTATCTTTAAACTAAGAAATAATACCACAATATTACTTCAAGAATACTGGAGTCACATGTGAAATCAAGACAAGTTTCTGACTGGCTTTTGCTGGACTGTTGCCACAGTTTGAAACCATTGCAAACTCCTATATTGTGTTTTAGTATGTCAAATAGTAGTTAAAAAAATTTAAAACTGCTTTTGTATCTATGAAAATAGAATTTAAAATGGAATATTATGGATCAGAATATTCAGTCTGATATGAAGACTGTCGGAGAAATATTTAATTACATTATATTATATTAAATTACAACATCATTTTCAAATCTGTCATTTGACTCTGGGTGTTTCATGAGATTCTTCCTGGAGGTTGTGATTTGTGATTCAAAATAAGATCAAGGTTCTTATATAGCACACATTTTAAAAAAACCTGTTCCTTGTTACCCTATGGTTTTCAGAAGATAATATGAGTTGTCACAGCTAGAATTTCACAGATTTAAACTCCATTTTAAAAATATGCAGATGTGTCTTACACATGCTTGACCTATAAGGGAGCAGTAGTAGAAATTGTACCAAGGCATACCATCTATTGAGAAAGCTGTGTTCCTTTAAAGCGCACAAACAACTAAGTAAGAAAAAGAGAAGTAATATGCATTTGCATTGCAGTTCTTCCATTGACATCATAAATGGCTCCTTTGAATGTTTTGATGTTGTTTTGACATAGAGATCTTACTACACATTGTCACATTTTTCTATTTGCAGTGGTTTTGAGTAGTATTCTTTGTGTGCCAAATCATGGTAAAAGGTTGGTTGACATTATAAAAGCTAAATTTTGTATCATCTCTTGTGCCAACCTATCCATGTCCATTAGGACCTGATCATACACATGTTCACAAATATGAATGATGCTGTCTTATTCTTTGAGAATGTTTCACATATATAAATTCATGTCACTGAGGACTGAAATGAAAAAAGAAAAAAAAATGTTTCGAATTTTTTTAATTATCCAAAAGGCCTAAGTAAATTACGGTTCATTTGTGGTGTAAATTAGCTTTGAATCTGAAAACATTTCTACATGAGAAATTCTTTTACTTACATACATATTGTATGTAACAACATCATTTTTTGGAATTTCTGGAGAAGCAATGATAATTTGTTATAGTCTTGGTGTTCATTCTCCATAAAATATTAAAACTTTGGAGGCAGATTTACCAGGGAGATGAGTGGACTGTTACATGCGCATTTGTACATTTTCCTATGAAGACTGATACTTTCATGGATACACATCCCCTGTTTAGGGCAGTTCTGCATTACTGCCTGATACTTCACTCTGCTGCTTATGGTGATGTAGAGTGGTTTATAAAGCCTAGTGGATTTCCAAATAGTAGCAAAGCAATTACCATGGAGACACACAAACTTTACTTGAAAAGAACCTCTGTAAGTCCAGACTCCTATGTGAAGAAGGACTACCATAATTTTTTCCATATGAATCTCAAAACAACTTAAGATTCTTCATTATATTCTAAAACACTATTCTTCATTATTTGAAAGAGACTTCATTATTTTCCTAGTGAAAAAGCCACCATTGCCCATTCTTCTTACTGTTTTCCTCTAGAAGAAGAGCTTGGTTCTGTCACTGGGAACCTTTTGGGTAACAGCAAAATGCTATTAGCTGTCTCAGTCTTCTTTTCACCAGACTAGCAAGCCCAGTGGCCTAAATCCCTAAACCCCTCCCGCTACAGGCCTTTAGCTACATTGGCTGCTCTCTGCTGGATTTTTTCCATTTATCAAAACACTTGATGAACCAGTAGTCCCAAAAGTGGACTCATTGTTCCAGGAGTGGCCTCACTGATGGTGAGCACACACCAACTGCCTTCATTCTGCTAGCTACACTCCTAATAGAGTCCAACGTACAGTTTTCTTTACCTATGCAATTTGCCAGTGATTACCATGCAAATTTTTCTTGTTCTGCTGTAGCTGCGGATAGGGATCCAAATAACTAACAAATTTTTCTGGAATCCATTCTGTAGGCTTCCTCTAAATGAATAAACTGAATTACCCATCTCATCTTACCATCCCTCACCATGAAAAGTATGAAAGATAATGTTTGAGTTTTATTCATAATTTGTGTTAAAATAATAGTCCTAAGTCCAAGGGGACTAATACATCATTTGGGCTGACCTCCAGTATGTCAGAGGCTAATAATTTTCACTCAGTGATATACTCTGGGCACTATCACAGAACTCTCCTTTATAACAAGGCTGCTCCCTTGCAACTGGTTGATGAAGGTAAAAAAAAAAAAAAAAAAGCCACACCTCCACTCAAAAAGAGGAGAGAGAAAGAAAGAAAATAAAAAGAAGAAAGGTACATCACTTGCAAAATGAGGCCTTGGAAGTAGACAGTAAAAACTCCTGCTAAAATGAACTTGGAGACCTTTTCCTTTTCTGGCTCCTCCTTTGAAGAAAGAGGATCCAGTCTGCCTCAGAGACGATTAAAGAGACTCATAATGTCAGAATGCTGAAAAAAAAGAAACTGCAAGAGACAAGCTCAGCTGACGGCTGGGGAATGAAAAAGGAACAATTATCCCTGTTTGCTGTGATACTAGGTACAAGCCAAAAAAATTTTATTGAGCTGAAGCATAATTTCTAATTATACTGAACAATTGCTTATATAAGTGGAAAAGAAATGAAAGAATCGTGTGTTATTTCACTAAAAATGATGCAAGAGAAAGGGGTTAAATATCAGGGTGAAATTCTATAGAGAAGTAAAAAATATGGAGTATTTCTAGAAACACCGTTTTTCTTGTTGTTACTAGACTGGTATTATTTTGTTTCCAGAAATAGGAACACTTCAGCATCATCATATGAGAGAATACCCTTGGGAAAAGGCTAATTATAGAATTATAAAATGCCACAACTTCATAGGGAAGATATTAACTGGACTCAGGTGAATTTCTAATAAAATCCCGTACTTTTAAATATAACTTACATTCACCTAAACTGAAATATCACTTGGCTCTAAAGACAGAAGACTACACAGGATGGACCATTAGGGATGACAAATTTTCTTTTTCCAATATTATTTTGTGAAATAAATTTTTGTAATTGTCTTAGATGACTAAATTTAATATAAACACTCTTTTCCTGTATTTCAGTTGTGTCATACCTAAAAACCTGTAGCTGCTTTATATTATTAGTTGCTTCAAAACTAATCTCATAACAGTTAGGACCTGAGCTGAGTATCCAAGATGTTCTTACATTCAGCACATTTTACAAACAATAAACCACTCTAAAAGGTCATGTTCATGATCTTTTAAGAGATTTCAGTTTTACTAAATGATTGTGTTTGTTCATAGAACATACCTTCTTTCCATGGTCTAAGTATAAACATATTTGCCAAAGCATGTGTCTGTTTATTTACAGATACACAGAGCTTCAGTTGTGAAATCATAAAATAACTAGATGCACTTATTCTCTTTTTCATGCAGAGACAGATTAGTCTGGCTTTTTAAAGAAACTGACAGTTTGGATACTGCTTTGATTTTCAGTAGTGCACAGCTGCCTTTAAAAGTGACCTTGATGGAATATGACAGGTATGAAAGCATGAAGGAGAAGGTTCCAACAGTGATTTTCTGAAATTTTAAAGTTTAAAAGACAGAAGGAGAGAGAGGTCTCTGATTCAGTCCTGACAGAGGCTGGATGTTATATCCCATGGCTGTACAGCCTCACATGAAAGCGTCTAATGACCAGTGTTGGATTCCTGGTTGACCCCTGTTAATTAAATTATACACTAAAACCAAATAAAACCACTTTGACTTATAAAACAATAGTTACAGACATTGAAATATGTGGTGAACCTTCCTGAGTGTTTTGTACTTAGAAAAAACTATTTAGTGGTAAAAAAATGAGTGTATGTTATAGTATGTCCTAAAGACTGGACAGGAGATTTCTGTATCCAACAAAATGAGATCGTAATTATTTGAGTGATGTTATCACTCAAAGAAGAATGAATAAAAAAATGTATTGCATATAAAATGATTGGCAATCTACATATCTAAACAAACTATAAGGTTCAGAGTCTGAACTTTTCACATTGCATGTATGTCTAAAAAAACAGCTCTTTTATACAGGTAAGTAGAGAGAACAGTGGGGAGACAGATGAACTCTAGGTTTTGAACAAGAAAATGAATGTGCTTTTCTTCTTCTTCTTCTGCCACCTGTGTTTGTCTCATCTGGTCAGCACCTTTTTAACAAGTATTAACAGTGATTTTAATGGAACAGACTGAAAGGGTGATCTACTTCTTTGTTACAATGATTGGTAAAAAACGGAATTTCCAAACTTTTCTGGACTGCGGATTTAGATGATAGGCTATGTCTCTATTTAGCTGCAGATAATGACTTGAAAGCTGATAATGACTGATAGCTGATAATAGCATCAGAAAGTGTATTCTGGTGGCCACAATCAGCCAGGAAATCTTTCTGCATGAACCATGCTAACAAGGATGAACTTATGTACTTACGGTGTCCATATTTAGTGCTGTCAGATTAAACAACCGAACAATGCTCCGGTAAACCCCCTCACAAACACTTTTTTTGTTGTGTTTAAATATATCACAGGTTTGTTTCAGAGCTTTGTTCCTAAAACAGTGATTTGTAGGTTTTCAAAACTCTGAAAAATTCTTCACAATAAATGCCAAAATGGTATATCAAGCCAAATGTTTAAAAATATATTAGCATATATGCTTAATGCTATTTTCATATCTGTTTCAGACAATAATGCATCAGCTTGTAAGTCCTGTAAGTAAGTCTTGAAGTAAAAAAAAAAAAAAAAAATCTTTTTTCAACCTCATTTTCAGTTTGTTATGTTGCTTCCAGAAAAATTTCTAAAAATCTTTAGGTCCTGAGAAGCTTCTGAAGATTCCTTATTTCTTTGAATACATGTAAAAAAATGAAATAAATGAACATCTGTCCCTTTCTCAAGGCATGAAATCTTGTCTTTCATTCCCTAATTAATACAAAAATTATAAAAAATATACTGACCTATCCCTTCCATTAATTCACCTGATAGACAAGCATTTCAGAGACAATTAAAAGATCAGTAGTTAGGCAGTTTCTCAGGGCTTATCTGTTATGATTTGAAGTGAATAATCAAAATTAAATAAAATTTGAAATTTGGAAGCATGGACAAAGAGCAATTATGACCCAAAAACCTTTTCTAGCTTTGAAAGAAACTGTTCTCCAGCTTTGCCTTATTTCACCGGTAGCAATATTTTAATATCCCAGAACCCAGAAATGCTTGATTCTTAGTCTGAACTAGACTTCCAGTAGCAATGCTTATGAACCATGATGGAGATTTGGGAAAAAAAATCAGTGAAGGCAAGATGAGGGGAGAGTGTTAGTGATTATCCTTTATTTAATTAATCATTGCACAGAAAGATTTCTAATAACTTTTCCATTTATATCTTTACAATTTACAATAGTTCTTAGCCTTGAGTGTACAAACCCATAAACCTGCAAAATCAAGCCATAACACAGCAGTAGACTTTATGTATGGCAAAGCTATTTTTGGCCAAGCATCTAGTTTAGCACCTTTACCCATTTTTATTTTACTCCTTCTCTATCTCTCCGCCATGGCATTCATGAGAACTAATTCGCTTGACAATACAGATGGAGACAAACAAAAATAGTAATTTTTACATTCTAGTGAAACATTCTAGTATTTCCCTGAAATATTTCTGAGAGAATCACAGTAAGGTATGTCATTACATATACAAAACACATGATTGTATGGGGTGCTAGAAAGGTTTTCCTGACATGCGTATGTATTGACCTACATAATTCATGAATGGTGAAGAATAGGACCATTATATGCAGCAAAATGAAGACAGCATTGAATAATACCAAACTTCATAAGATGTCTGTAGCAAGCTTAGCTTTTCAGTGAATCAAATAGATTTTATTCAAAGCTTAGAAAGAACAAGGTCAAACAGTTTATTAAAATGGATATATAATAAATAGATAGATTCATGCCCTGTACTGAAAATCATGCGAACTTCATTGGGTTAAGTGGTAGGTCCAGCTGTGTGAAAAATATCAGCATTTGGCCCCTTGCCACAAATCATTTTAGTAACATCTCTATTATTTTTCCAAAGGCTGCCAGGGCAGTTCACAATGCAGAGCCAAATGATCCACCTCTTCCACTTCGTGTTGTGCACCAGATGTTGATACTTTTGCAGACACTAAGTGCCCTTTATTCTGTAAGGACATGGTTTCACAGCAATGTGGCCCTTAGTGATCTTTCCTGTTGTGCTTCTATTTATTATGGATAATATCTAAAGAATCAAACTTTCTAATTTACGTCTTAGATAACAAATTGCTGTACTTTGGTGGCTGCAGCTGAAGAGTCTGCCTGTGTGAAGGCATTAATAACATACTAGTAAAAAATCTAAGTCAATTACTGTGTTTGGAAAACCAGGATCCAGATATATTTCTCCTTAGTGTACCTTTACCTTCTAGCAGAATAAAGATGGCTATTTGAAAATGGTTTGGGTAACAACCATGTCATTTTAGTTATCTGAAAATATTTGTCTGTCAACAGGTAGGGTCTCAGTCAGCAGCAAGTCATAAACTTTATTAAAGTAGCCTGTTTATGAAGAATGCTTAATTTTACTGTACAGTTTTTTTGTAGTGGGTTTATACCTATAACAACAGCCACATGCTAGACTGAAGAATGTCAAATTGACACTACAGATAGTGAGAAGTCTTACGCTCTGTATAAACAGGGAATTATTTAATAACTGCTTAAGTACCATGGAGGGGTGTGCTGGGAAGAGAAACATTTACATTAACACAGGAAGGAAAAAGCATTATGCTAATTAAAAGCCAGTCTCCAAATAAAACATTGAATTTAAAGAGAAATTCAGAAAGAAAGATGAAATGGGTCTTAGATCTCCTGAAAACCAAGGTTTGGTTGCAAGAGCATTTTTGGTTAGGATGGTCTTCTAAGACCCTTTGTTAAAACAGGAGCTCCATGAAAATGTTCTTGCCAAGCTGATGGAAAAAGAAACCTTCTGATCTAATCTTTGTTTATATTGTATGCAATACCCCTTTACCTTCACTTATTTCTTTTCTAAAACATTATGTTCTGAATATGACAAATGAGTAGTTTGATGTGCTCAGGTTTTGCTTTGTCAACAACACTTCAAGGTAACAGATCAGCAGTTGCCAACAAGTGTTCCTTGACTTAAATGCAGAAAATTCAGGTGATGGGACAGCTGAGACACCTTAACAAGTGACCCAGCTCCTCTGTCTATCATCCACTCTAAGACAGTGAGAGCTTCTATGAGGTGCATGGGCCAAGCACAGGTAAAGCATGTACCAGAGTTAGTAAACAAAAGGCAGAAATGTTTTGAAAAGACAATTGATGAAATCAATGGCTCTCTGGCATGCAGTAAGATTCTGGGGTACATGGCTGAACTACAAGAGTCACAAGAAGAATACCATAGAAACAGTCCTTGTGAATTTCCCCCACCACCACCACTATTTCTAAGCAAGTAGGTCTTATTTTTCTAATAATCCAATCAACGTTGATATAGAAACTCCAGAAACCAATGGATCATTCTCCTGTAACGGATGACTTTCACATAAAATCTTTATCATCAAAAGTGGAAAATGTATGTAACAAAATTAGAGAGATACCACCTTCACAGGTAAGATCTGAAGGATCTGTTATTTATTCTAATGTTCTACCATTCAATGATACAGAACTAAATTCTCTTTTATGGAATCGTACCTAGGAGAAAACTATATATTATGGATCTGAAAACATCAAATATGGAGGTTTTGTCATGGCAGTTAATGAAGGCAAAAATTTCCACTTAGAATTTGTCTAAATTAACATTCATCTTCCAGACAGTTCTCTGAGCGTTCTCAGAAGATAAGCAATTCTTCATAGCAATGTCATCTTGAAGAAGTAAGCATTTATTTTAGAAATATAGATCTTAGCTAATACATGAGCAAGGTATGCTTCAGACTGCTGGAAACAAGAGACCCCAGCTTGTAGGTATACTACTCTTATCTTCAGCAATGTGACAGCTAAGTTAAGTACAGTCCATGGGTTCCAATAAAAAGTTCCCTATTCATAAAGTACATGGCCCTGAAAGTAAAATGCTCCCTTGTAATCATTAACAAAATTCTCTATTATCACTCAGCTGCATAGAGAGGATTTTTTATAGTGGTAGAGTCAGAAAATCCAACATTCCAAAGGTGATACATCTGTGGAAGCCTTTCAAGCATTCAGATAAAGCATGCAACAAGCCTTCTAACATGAACGCAAGTCTATTTTCTTTCTAGGCCTAACTTGTTTTGTTTATTATCAGAGCAGGTGTGTTATTGCAATTAGAGCTTCTGATGCAACCTTATCATAGAGAAGTACGCAAATAGAGCAAGTATTAATTCAAAGATATTTTTTCTCTCTTAGAAGGACCATCTCGTAACTCAAAGGAAAGTATAGCTGAATGCTTATACTTTTCTCTAAATAGTGTGACAGAATTAGTGCAAATCCTCTGGAAGTATTAGTTTTATAATAAGTGGGTTTTCTGTACCTTTGTTTCCTTTGTGGATCTGAAAGAACACTTTGACATTTCACCATATGCACAGTGTATTATGTATCAAGGAGCTAGTGGATATAACTAAAAAGTTTTAGTTAATTTTTTTTTCATAAGGAAGGTGGCTTTGCTGTGATGCTTGTTCCTTTCACACAGATTTACTACTATGTTATTTTATTCTCCTTTTAACTTGGAACAAAACCTTCGTCTCTTATCTCAGTGCAAATTAATTCTTTGGCATCACTACCCTAGAAAGCCCTCTGGGGCCAGCTATTTTCAGTGCTGCCATTTTACAAGCATTGCAATCACAGATATATGACTAGGTAAACTGATAAATTGTGCTAGCTGCAAGAAGATTGAATATTTTTTGCTCTTTACATGGCACATATGTTTTGCACAAATATTGTCTCATCTTTCTTTGTTTCTACTCTTCATAATTATAGAACTGATTAATTAATTGATTGATTGATTGTTTTAATTCACAGCAATTTTTTTTATTCATAGCAATATTTTTTATCCACTGTCTTGCCAGGATCAGCAAAACAGCACTATAAAAAGTGGAAATCCTGGCAGGAGCATCACTTCTCTGATAATTCCTGGAATACCCCTATGTGTCTTTATCCTTCCTCTAGAGCAGGTGCTAGAGCTGGAAAATCACAAAAACTTTCAGTCTGGAATGGACTTTGAGAGAGGATCTGGTCCAACCTACAGCCTAAAACATGGTCAATACTGAGTTCAGGCCAGAATGTTTCAGACTTTTTATAGTCCCGACTTAAAATTTTCAAGGATGGAAGTTTCCCAGCCACTCTGGAGATTTTGTTCCAAGATGCAAGGTGGTAGGGCTTGAACATGTTTCTCTGTGGGGGATTTGGCTGGAGAATATAAATTCATGTGTTCAGGCCTGATTTCTTGGCACTAGGAAATCTCCATTCCAGCAGGCCAGCAGTTTGTACAGATGCAGATTTTGATACTGAATTCTGCAGGGACGATGAGCTCCATCATTAGAATTACACTGATTTTCTCCAACAAGTGTCCACCAGGACTAAAGGAGACAAGAAACAAATTTCTTTGCTTTCCATTCAGGATTTTTATTCTTACTGAAAATATTTACAAGATCATAGCTACACTAGTTCCCCCTCTCTGCAAGACTATATAGTCATTCTATTTAGAGTGGATCCAGTTTTCAATGTTTCTCTGAAATTCGTCTGTGTGGGATAAAAAGGTAATGCCACAAACACAGTTTGTGCCTAATATCCAGGTTATATTGGTAACCTGAGTTTTCATTTTACTACAGGCAGAATGTAGTTTGCCTGGAGATTACCTTACTTGGAAACCAAGTAAAAAATCAAGAACTTTAGGAGCTGTTTATCTAATACTGATTTAATCTATCAAGCATTAGGAATTAGCTGAATGGTTTGTCTGATGAACCTACACGTCCTGAGCTCCACTTATAGCAAGGGAAAACACTGCTACTAAAGGATTCAGATTTACATGGGCTTAAAAATTACATTTGGAAGGCAAGGGTGAATATTGTTGAAAACTGGGAAACCCTGTTAAGGGCTATGAATGAACACTGCAATTGAATCAGTTTTTCTCTTTTATCATCAAATCAAGAGCCATCTTCTATGTTGCTCCAGCAGTGCTGTGAGCTGATAACGCATCATTTTTCAGGAGAAAGTTGGTTTTTTGCTGTGGAAGATGTACTCTTCAAGGAACTCAGCCTCTAAGTTCAAGTTGAAATTCCCTCAATACTAAGTGCTCAGACAAGAACTACAGTTGGCTGGTTTATTGGAACAAAATGTTTGACATCAGTGCAGTAAATAAACATGATGATTTCATTTGAGTTAATCCAAGACAAAATATTTCTTTTTGAATTTGTTCATGGAGAAAATTGTCAAAACCGAGTCTAAGCTGGAAGTCGAACAAAAATGATCGATTTATTTAGACACCTGATTCAGCAAACCTTCAGCCTAGTTTTTGGAGCACTGTTCTGTTGTAATCACTAATAGTTGTTATAAATCAGACCTGAGGCCCTACTTAGTAAATCTCAGGTTGTGTACACAGGAAAACATGACTATGCCCAGCAGCCATGTATGACCATGCATCTGCTTCATCCACAGGATATCTGTGTGTCGGAAATAGCAACTGGCTGCAGTGATGTGGGGGAGTGTTCCCATCAAAGGATGTCCTCTCTCTGCTTTTTCTGAATCCTTTGCAAAATAGCTTCCAAGCTGCACAGCAGAAGCAGCTCAAAGGCAGCAGCTCTGTTTCACTTAAAACCACCTTTTTTCCTCAGAACATTGACATGTGGAATATACATCAAAAGTCTTTTGCAATTAGCAGTCAGTATACAGCCATACAAAATTTGAAACTTAAAATCATCACATATCTCAGGATCAGAACATCAACTCCCACATCAAGACAAAAAAGGCTCCTTTTTTGACATGCTGATGATGAAAATAAACATAACTGGTATGTATGTCCTTTTAAAGAGCCACGCACCCATCCCTTTCCCAGAAAATTAAAATCCAGATAATCAAAATACTCTACAGGGTAGCCAGTTTGCACACTGAAGAAAGATGATTATATTATTAAATTGGTAAATAGAATAGAATAGAATAGAATAGAATAGAATAGAATAGAATAGAATAGAATAGAATAGAAGTGCATATTGGTGTGCCTGTTCATTTTTGTTTCATTCAATGGAAGATCTCAGGAACATATTTGAACATCAATAAACCAAAAATCCTCAAGGAAAGAGAATCTATATATGTCCTAATATATGATACCTCCTCTAGGAAATGAACCAATAAAATATAATTTGCTTTTATTCAAACATTTCATTTAATTTCATTCCTTTCTGATTTTGTGTCCTTAATAGTCACATCAATGCAAATTTATATCTTGTTCCTTTCTACATCTAGGTAAATTAAGCAGTAGTTTGTATTTTTCTCATAAATATATAAATTTCCCATATTGAAAGAGGCACTAAAGAGGGGAAAACACTAAATTTAACTGGAATAAAAACTAAACTTCTTTCTCTTTGCAACAAAACAAAACAAAAACAAAAATTAAAAAAAGGGGGGAAGAAATAAAAAGGAAAAAAAAGAGAGAGTTCAACCTAGTAAAATCTCTTTCTCTAACTATGGTGCACTGATGTACTTCTGGTTTTCTGTATTGTGATCCTCCTGAAAATAGAAACTTTATGTTTAATTGATTTATTTGTAATGATTCTGGCTTAGGGAAGAGACTCTTTGAAGCTGATTGATTACTGCAACAAGCTTAAGATTTCATACCACAAGAAACCTTTTTGTACTAATAAACAGTGGGACAATAAAGCTCTGGGGCATGGTGTTTCCCTTCACATTAAAGTGAGGATTTGCAACATAAGTATGTGAGGGACATAGTTTATGTGCTCCCAAGAAGCAGACATAATGAACTATTTCTTTTAATGGCAGATTATCCCTGTTTCTATTTCCTGGAGTGAAGACCTCGCAAATTGATGTATCTGTCCTCTGAGGTTTTCAGAGAGGCATTATGGCATTTTAAAATATTAATATGANTCTCAAATGCAATAGATTTCTAGATCAAAGAAATAGAAAAATATTAATTAAAGACATAGCAACAGATCAGCTGAAAAAGCTTCCTCTTATGGGAAATCAAATACTTAATATATGGTTACCTATTTCATATTTTCTTCTACATGATATATGATATATGATATATGNAGTACATTTAGCTGAAAGTAGCTAGCCTGGTAGTCTCTTGTGGCTGCCATACAGGTCACCAGAGACCTCCTGTCTCTCAAGGCAAATGATTTACTCTAAGTGTATCATTAAGATATACTTTTTTTGAATTTATGATAGTGCTTTCTTACAAAGTTATACCTTTTCTATAAAAATTTAAGCATTTTTATGCTATTTTCTCCCTTCACTCACTGTTCCTTAAAAACCTGGTCAGTGTCACGGGCAAATTGAAAGTGCCACCCCCTGCACTGCAGTAGTGAGTCTGTGTTGAACACTGATTAGCTAGGACTGGATGTCACATCTTGTTATAACTTTACATAGCTGAAAAATTTCCTAGGAGATTTGAAAAGAACTGCAATTATTCCTCCAATGGAAAAAAAAAAAGAAGAAAGAGAGGGAAAGAAAAAGGAAGGGAGAAAAAGAATGAAAGAGAGGAAGAGACAAAGACAAAGAGAAAAAGAATGAGGGAATGAGATAATGAGAAAAGGAATGAGAGAGGGAGAATAAAAGAGAGAGAAAAAGGAGAGGGAGAAAGAATGAGAGAAGAAAAGAGAGAAAGAGAGAAAGAAGGGGAGAAAGAGAGAGAGAAAGAAAGACAGAAAGAAAGAAAAAAGAAAGGGAGAAAGAAAAAAGAAAGGAAGAAAGGAAGAAAGAAAGAAAAAGAAAGAAAGNCAAGGGTAAGTCTGTGACCCTCAGAACTTCTAGAGGGGTATCTTCTGTTCAACTTAGTGTTATTTAAAAAGTCAGGAAAGTAGACAGATGTCATTTCTATTTGCTGAAATTGTATTATATTTGGTACTTGCACATTCATGTATCAACACACACAGATTTTGTCTTTTCACAAGTGGCAGAGTGTGATTCTTCCCACATACCTGTCCTTAGAAGATCAAAGATATGGTTAAGGAGATGAGGGCTTCACAAGGAGGTGGTTTTCTGAAAAGCAGTCCAAGGGTAGTTAAAATCAGTGTTCAACTCCATGAGTGTAGGACCACGATCCAGAATATTAGAGGCTAACTTAAATACTGGTCTTTGTTTTCTGTCTTGATTTATTTAAGCCTAAACTGATCAAATTAACATACTAATGTAATGTAATAGCTGAAATGTAATTTTTTTAGTACTACATTTGAAGCGTACCTGGTAGACTTCTCCTCCACATTGCTGGTCTACTTTTGCTTAGTCATGTACAGAAGGAGAAAAATACAGGGTTTATGTCTGAATTTGTTCCAAAACTGAAGCCTCAGAGAGAACATCATAGGCTTGAATATAAAATGCTTCTCCAAGAAAATAATCAAAATATAAATTAAATAATAATTTAAAATCCTTCAATTCTAGCATAGTTGAAAACTATGCTCATAACCTGGGACAGACACTGAAATTTTTGAGATAGAGCACAGCCCCCCAAGTTTTTGTCAGCTGATGCTTTGGTCCCAGGTATGTGCCACAGTTTTACTGCCCATTTCTTTAAGCACTGGTATCCTCTACAGCATGTGCAGCAGAGAGCAGCAGATGGGCCTGTGCTAGAGGCAGAAGACCCTGGGGTGTCTGCATGCAGGAAAAATGTGTCCATGTGGCTTCATAGCAAGACATTAGATAGCTGCCACCTGCTCCCCCACACCAGCACAAGGGTTAGCTCCCCGCTGCAGAGAGGATGGAGAGGGAGGTGGGGAATAGGCACAGACAGCCATCCCAGATGATGTGTTCCCCTTCCAAAGCTGTGATTTGGGATTTTAGAGAACTGTACAGTCAATGCCAAAAGGCAACATCAACTTAAAATCCCTTGAACAGCCCTGGGGAATTTGCCATGGGCACAGCTGTGGCCACACGCCCGCCCCTGTGGAGTACCCGGGGCAGAGGTGGCATAGCACAAGCAGCCTGAGTCTTGCAGAGTGGCAGCCTGTGGGTCCATGTGCTGGTTTCCTGCTGGTTTTCCCAACTGTAAAACCCACCTGTGCTTGGCTCTGTGCACTTTCTCATCTGTACATAAGGCAGATTGCACTGCACTTCACATCTGCAGAGGAAAATGGAATAAATTTTTAGAGCTGCCTGTTTTGAGTTCTAAGACTTGGTCAATGTTAATTTCAAGTTAATCTACACAAAAGTATTTCCAGTTTTCAGTTGTCAGCTTTACAGTCATGTGTGTAAGCAATACGATACAATTTGCAAATTTAAAATAATTGACCAGGGAATTTTTTTTTAATTCTTCTAGTTGTCAATTCTGACACGGTGTCAAAATTCTTACCAAAAAGTGGAATAATGTCTAATAAAGTAATGTCCACAGACTGAAGAGAAAAATTAATATGTATTTTAAAAACAGATTTTTGGTTCCAATTGTAATTATAAATTTTTGAAGCTTTTCTATTTTTCTTTTTTTACTTTTGGTTTCACATTATTTTGACCCTTCTAACTTTTAAAGAAACAAAGACTTTCCATTTTCTACATGACAAAACATATTAAAGCAACAAAAAACACTTCACAGAAATAGAGGGAGGAAGGTAAAAGAAAAATACAAGGAAAATAAGAAGTACAATCATCCTCAAAAACATGTTGGGATCCTGACTAATGATAAAAACTAAACTATTCATACATTCAACATTTTTATATAAATTATCAAATAAAACAAAAATTATGAACTCCCTACCCTTGCACAGAATGATTTGCCAGTTTTCTAATTTTTGAGCAATTTCATTGATAAAAACATATTTCAAATGGCTAAATCTGAAGCATTTTAGATAAGTGTGCTTTACAAGTGCCTTTAGAGAATCTGTAAGAGACAGAGTATGTCATTTTTGAGATTTTTTTATGCATAATTTCATTTGCCTAGGCACATCTGTATTTTTGTGTTAATTCAAATGGTTGGAAAAGACCAGCAAGGACTGTAAACATAGTAGGAAGTCCTGAATAATGCAGACAGCCCTACCCTTTCATTTACCCTTATTCTGTTGTTCTCAGAAACTATTCTGAGAATGGTAGTATTAAATGTATCTTAACAAGCATAATTCCATTTTCTATTACTAGAGAATCCACATCACAGAAACTGTAAAGGCTGCTGGGTACTCTTGTGATTCTTTTCCTCCACTTTTCATGTACATACTTTTTTGCGGGTTTTCTTTCTTTTTGTTATGATCTGTTCT
>VZTZ01004917.1:0-21865 GCA_013400955.1 Drymodes brunneopygia
CAGCTGGAGAAGAGGACCCTGAGATGGGGCATCATCCCTGTATACAACAGCATATATAGTTTGTATATTTCTCAGGACAGGCAGTAGTGGGGCAGGCTCTGATCCCTGCTCTGTGGTGACAGTGACAGGACACAAGGGAATGGCCTGAAGCTCAGTCATGGAGATTTAAGTTGGATATCAGGAAAAGGTTCTTTCCCCAGAGGGTGGCTGGGCACTGGAACAGGCTCCTCAGGGCAGTGGTCACAGAACCAAACCTGACAGAGTTCAAGAAGCATTTTGACAATGCTCTCAGGCACAAGGTGGGATTCTTGGTGTGTTCTGCTCGGGATCAGGAGTTGGACTTTGATGATCTTTGAGGGTCCCTTCATACTCAAGATATTCTATGATTCCATGACCTTCCTACTTTATTTTTTCTAAAATCCCAGGAGCTTCACTGTCTTCACTGAGAAGGAAGAATGTGCTTTTAAATGGGGCAAGACATACTAGCTTCCAAGTGACTGACCACGGAGTAAGGTCATGCCAGACTATGTCTGCATCTGGATTTTGTTATTTAGAGAAGCAACAACACCTGTTTCCCATTTATTCAGAAAAATTAGCTCCAAACCTGGCTGCTATACTTCCTTTTGAGTCCAGGAGGAGTCAGATGCCAGGTGCTGGCTTCTGCAGCTCTGTTTCATGAGGAGTTAGCTTGGTTTATTATACACTGTAGATATTCTAGTTACAGTCAGCTCCACTTTCTTGTCCTGTTTTCCCTGCATTTTTCCTGTCTACCAGACTCTCCCTGTCTTCTCACCACACTCTCATTTCACACTGGGAGATAAGACATCTAAACTAGTAAAATCTAGAAGTATCCAGGTAAAGTCATATCTTTCCCAGACCCGCAGGAAGATCAAGAGGATTTCCAAACTGGGGGCTGAATGTTTATGTGGGGGTGGATGTGGGAGGAAGCAGGGAGGAGGCACAGGGACAAGTCACATCCGGAGTTTTTGTGACTCAAATTCAGTAAATGTACCACGTCAGTCATAGGAAAAATGTGTACCCTGCAGCTGGAGCCGAGGTGTCTGAACTGTCTCAGGTTGGCAACTCTTTCACGTTGTTGTTGTAACCTATACAGCTGATAGTTAATTAAGCAAATAAATAGATCTTACCCTGGAAAAAGAGGCACACCCCTGTCTTTCAGAGGGTGCACTGAATCACAGACATTGCCATTTCACTGTCCATGTCCGGTGGAGGGGTGTGTGGGGGAGCTCATAACCTGCAGCAAGGCAGTTAAATAATCGATGAGTGCATGTTCAATCCCAAGACAGGGACGGAGAGAGGGGGGAGGAGAAGGGTGTAGGAAGGGAGAGNGGGCACCGTGAGAGCGGGGAGCCAGGGGACAGCAGGACAGTGCGCTTGGTGCCCCAGGCTGGTCGCCCGGCATCCGGGGAGGCGGCTCCAGCACCGCGGACAGCGNTACTCAGAAGAGCCAAAACAGGAAGGGGGCTGCAAATCAGTGTGCAAAGGGGAGGACCGAAGGTTCCCCTCCCCCCTCTCCTCCAGTTCCTTTGCAGCCTCCTCCTCCACTGTCCCCACTGCTCGTGTCTCCGGGNGGCTCCGATCGCGGACAGCCGCCAGCAGTTCGGTAAGCGCGTCCCAGCTCCCCGCACCCAGGGCCGGGCGATGCTCCCCTCCCCTCCCCAGGAGAGCAGCGGCTTCTGCTGAGCCTCCTGGTGCCTCCCAGCACGCAGCTTCTTGGGAGGGACCTGGCTTTCCACCCAGTTCTCTTCAGATCTCAGAAGTTGCGTGAATTTGCTTTCTTTCTCTAATCTCTCTTCCTTCCTCCCTCCCCGTTCCTCCTCCCTTAGTAAAGTACCGGAAGAGATAAAGAGATTTTTGTGGGTGCGGTTCTGGATGAGAGAGATTTGGGGTTGTTTTCTGTGTCTCTGTTAAAGTAACGTATATCAGGAGTTAGATGATGTAAATGCATCTTGTGCCAGAGAAAATCTTTGTTCAAGTCATTCTTGGAATAATTGTCATTCCTTTTATTCTTGTTGTAGGTCAGTCATTAGTTAAAGTGAAAGGACTTTGCTAGGAAGATAAAACACAGGATTTCAGTGTTTCCAGCTGAACAGCTGCGTCTTAACCAACCTGATTTCACTCAGAATAACAAAGATGACAATGAACTTTTCAGTTTTGTCATTTCTATGCACTGGATGGAGTGTGGTACCAAAAGTTTCAGAAACGGACATGAATGTGCACTTATAAAATGCATACATAAGTTGCTTTAGTCAGAAAAGCAGTAAGAGGGAATGTTTCTGAACTGTGCTTTACAAATATTGACTCTAGTCTACATTATGCTTGCTTTATCAGTGGTTTGATTCAAGGATCATTCCACTGACTTAAGTGAAGAGACTCCAGATTTATATCACATAACTGGAATAACAACTTCTCCCAGAATCAGTAGGTGATGTTTTCTACTAATGCACTGCCTTGAATGTTAACCAAGTGATTTACATTGTGACAAAAGAAAGAAATCAATGTTGTGACACAATTAGTTGTAAATATAAAACCATTTTAGTTACCATTTCATCTTCTTTCCTATTCCACCCACTCAAGGTTTCTAACCACACTTGTGACATCATGCTTGTCTAATTACTTATTTAAGAAAGAGAATTAATATTTTAAATATCAAATTGATTATACCACTACTTTCATAAGTTGTAGAATTAAATTAGAACATAATATCCATTACTATAAAAAGTCTACTATCTCATGAGACAATATTGTAAATGTACAAACAATTCTTAAAAGATATTAAAGTATTCTGATTAGTTTTCAATTACTTTGAGCTTTCTGTTTTTATACCATGTATATTCGGATTTCTTCAGAGCAGGGAATTCTTGAAACTCAAAGCCATGTGCTTAAGTTAGGAAAATTACTTTTTGGTTATGTCTATGGTTTTCAGTCATTTCATTAAGTTCTTGCAGTTAAGTATATAGACTAGTACAGCTTGTAGGTGTCAGGGAAATGACATGAATGTTGTCATAAAAAATTAATAGCCAAGCTAGTTCCTTTCTGTGCTGGAACATTATGTCCTACTTTGCTCTGATAGTATTGTTGTGGATTTTTTTTTCTGAATCATCCCACTAAAAAGCAAAGGTGTATCGACAGCACATTCATCTGCCCAGCTTTTGCCTGGACGAAACTGATTCAGTAATGCAGGGGGATAGTTTTCTTTTACTCATCCAGAAGGACCAGAGAGAAACAGAACTGTTACATAATTGCCTTTATGCATAAACAATGTCATGACATTAATATTCTATTGGACATCCACTGTTGCAGGGAATAAAGATTAAGCTCTGACTATTACATTGTGGGAGGTTTAAACTCACTTAGTAATGTTACTTATGGGCAAAATTGGATTTCCAATTAGTTGTGCTCATTTACCCTTCGATGCATGCTTTGAGGGGCTAATGATACTCCATATGTAAATAATATGTCCACATGGCAATGGAGATTGTAACACTAGCTCTGGCTTCTCTTTATTCAGTGTGAGTACAGGATTCATATTAAAACTGTAGAGAATTATGTTTTAACGTTTTTTCTTATATACTCCTAAGAAGTACTGCCCCTTTCTGTAAACTCCCCATAAGCTTTGCTTCAGTGTCTTAAATGTAAAGATTAGTGGTTATCAATGGTAAATTTAGGGTGATTTTGTCAGCTTTGAACTCACATGTGACTAATGTCACATCCATCTGGAAAAGACACTCGGTTTAAAATTATTCTAAATTTTCTAGATAGACTTCCTCCTGTAAAGTATTGAAAATCCCAATGAAACTGTTGAGTGCTATAACCTCCAATTAAACTCTCTTCTTTCAAGAGATACCTTCGGGCAATTACGGGATGAGACCATAAAAAATTAGTTAATTGACTGTACAAAGTATTTTAGGAAACACTACGGAAAGCAGATGATGTATCTATAAGTAATGTATATTTCAGAGTGTGTTTTAGCTAACCAACAAACCTCCATAAACCCAAAGCTGAAACCAGCTAAGAGCTGGTATTATTCACAGACATATAAGCCCAGAAACTACACACAGAGGAGATGAGACAGTTGAGAAATTACAAACAGTGATTATTATTAGGATGGGAATAGTATTTTCCTCCCTAACTCTCTGTGTATGGAAAAATACTAGCATAATAAGCGTGCCTGAGTGTGGGACTGCAGACTGGTGCCTGCAGGTGGCGAGCAATATGTACAATGCAGAGCACTTCCAGACTGTCAATCCTGCTGATATCACTATCTCGTTATCAGTTTGTTTTACTAAATGATTGCTTTATTAAATATCACGCAGAATTCAAGGTACTGCTGCTTATATGCTTATTGCTATTTATTTGATTTGCAGATGAAATTCCTACAGTGGTTGGGATCTTTAGCGCATTTGGCCTTGTCTTCTCTGTCTCCCTCTTTGCTTGGATCTGCTGCCAACGCAAATCTTCCAAGTCCAATAAGACCCCTCCATACAAGTTTGTCCATGTTCTGAAGGGGGTTGATATTTACCCTGAGAATCTCAACAGCAAGAAGAAGTTTGGAGCAGATGATAAAAGTGAAGCAAAGAACAAATCAGCAATGCCAAAGAATTCTCTCCATCTCGACCTGGAGAAGAGAGATCTAAATGGCAATTTCCCCAAAACAACCACAAAAATGCAGGGTTCTCCAGATCTTGAAAATTCATCTCCTAAACACTTTGCAGAAAGGAAGAAAGATTCAGTATCCCCTGATAGCTTAAAATCCATCACTTCCCTGTCATCTGAAGATAAACAAGACAAGCTAGGAACTCTCTTTTTCTCCTTAGAGTACAACTTTGAGAAAAAAGCATTTGTAGTGAACATCAAAGAAGCTCGTGGGCTGCCAGCAATGGATGAACAGTCAATGACCTCTGATCCCTACATCAAAATGACAATTCTGCCTGAGAAAAAGCACAAGGTGAAAACCAGAGTGCTGAGAAAAACTTTAGATCCAGCTTTCGATGAGACTTTCACGTTTTATGGGATCCCCTACAGCCAGATTCAAGACTTAACACTTCACTTCATGATCTTGAGCTTCGACAGATTTTCCAGAGATGATGTCATCGGAGAAGTCCTCATCCCCCTCGCTGGAATTGAACTCTCGGAAGGAAGGCTGCTAATGGACAGAGAGATCATCAAAAGAAATGTTAGGGTAACATCTTTTTTGTTCAAAGTTTGAAAGTGTTGTGCTAGGGTTAGATATGATTCTTGTGTAATGCTGCTGCCATCTTGGAAAGAAAAGCCAAAAAGCTCACCATGCAATTCCTGAGATGCTTTCCTAATGGCAGTGTGCGGAAGCCATTACACAAATGCATTTAAAAAAAAACATTACAACAAGCATGTCGAAAGAAATTACTAATGCCCTAAGCTATAATTTCTTATTCTTCCGGTCCAGGTTTGAGTAGACCCATTCCAGTTAGCTTAAGCAGACTCAGACCCAACTGATTTGATTTTAATTGCTTTTAAATGAAAGAATAAAATATTTATATATTATTCCCATTCTCCTCCCTCTCCTTTTCTATTTGACGTCATTCTTTCTTGAATCTTACTGGAGTCAACAGAAATGGTAACTGCAAGGATTGTGTGGCACACTCTTAAGGAATGTAGGTAGTCTTTAGTAAGAGAAATGGGACCTACTAGAGGCCATATTGGTGATGTTGTATCTTGTTCTTGCATATTGGTGCTGTCACCACCTTGTCTCATTAATTGTGATACAGGCTGCAGCTTTACTAAAGGTAGCAAGGGAGAAGCCATAGACTTTCTGGAGTCACCAGCAAAATATTCTGACTGCACTGGGACAAAAATATTTCATACTGTGTTGTCTCAGCTCAGAACGTAAGTGTCATGTACAACTACCCCAGCTGAACCACAGAAATGCACAGGCATCACACATACGTCTCTTAAATCTCTCCTAAGGAAGTGAAATGTGTATTGACATTCAACATGATTGGTTTCAAATGACAAGCATACTGCCAAATAAAATAAATGTCTACTAGGCAACATACCTATAGCTAATACTGTTATTTTGCAATTCTATCACTATATGGCAACAAATATAAGTATGCCACAGATCTTTTGTTGATAACTTATTGGATTTTCTGGTATATAAGGTACTATCTTCTCTTGTTTCCCTTGCCTTCCTTCTCCCTTTGAAATAAACTACTCCTGCAAATTCCAGGACTATCAAATCATCATAGAGAAAAAAAAAACCTTTGATCTCACCTTTATTTCCTGTATTTTATACTGCTTTAGAAAGTGTCAGGGGATAAGATTTCACTGGCAGTTTGAATCCTTCTTGTTTGAAATACTTTACTGAATATTTTTTTCTTTATTTACACTAGATTTTTTTCTCCCCAAGATATCTTTATGGAATTTTGTTTTGCTTAAGACAATTTTCTTTTTACCTGATTTTTTTCCTCAGGATTTAATTTCTACTCTCTGAAGATAGTGATGTCATGTCAACCTATATTTTCCATTTATTTATTATTTACTTTTGTTCAGTTTGATAGCAAATAATGAGAAAAGTTATATAACTACTATAGAGGGAAATTATATTCAATATGTAAATCAGAACAGCTCCATATGTTATATCCTTTTACACAGTTTCAGAGCATACATTTCTGCGAGATTTCATAAACATTTTTAACTCTGGTTTAAACTTGGTCAATATAATTGTTTATAAATAGTTTTATTCCTTTTAATTTTTTTTTCCCTTTATTTTCCTCAGAAATCATCTGGACGTGGAGAATTACTGGTCTCTCTCTGTTATCAATCTACAACAAACACACTCACTGTCGTTGTTCTAAAAGCCAGGCATCTACCTAAATCTGATGTGTCAGGATTATCAGGTAATGGTTTTAATAATGAATATGCCCTAAGAATATGAAACAGAATAACAAAAGACAGCTGAAATGTGGCATTTCAAAGACTAAAAATATTCCATAAATGCAGAAATGGTGTTTCTATTATTTACAGCCTATGCATTTTATTCATATCTAGGTCAATGCTTTATTTCCAGGGTATGTATTTTACAAATTTGTTCTCCAATCACATCAATGAAAGGTGACATCTGTTAGCAGTGGAAACCAATGAGTTTTATGATTGTCTTGAACAGAACCCATCTGCCGTAAGCATGGGATGTTGTTTGCTGATACCAAAAGTTTTATTTATGACAAAAATGAATTTATATGTAGAAGATCAGTATTGAGTGAGATCATCATATGATTTATCTCAGAAGAAAAGCAGACATTTTCCTCTGTGTTGAATTTGGCCCACTGAGCACTAACATTTATTTGGCAAGGTGAAAAGGTGAGCTGTGCCAGTGTTGGGAGGAGGCTGCAGCATGACACTTGTGCTTTATTTGAGCCAAATTTTGGGTGCCCTAAGAGGGATCAGGTTTTGTCCTCTCTTCTCCTTGTCTGCTGCCATTTCTCATTCAGTGAGAACCTCCTCTGAAGCCAATTCTAGAACTGCACATAGAAGACACATTAAAGCTATATAACATAATCACAGCATAAAAGTTAATGTCTTATGAATAAGACTGCCACACAAAAACAGCAGTACACCACAAAGGGCTGTAATACCACTTCTGCTCCTGTTTCTTTAAAGAACTGATCGTCTTTCATTTCACTGGATATTTTGAAAGAAGCAGAAGATGAATTAGTTTTGGGAAACACTGAATAATTTTCCCTGTGGACAATAATACCATTTTTCTATTTCTCATACTGTAATTTACCTGGAAAGATAGCCCATCCTGAATCCAATGTAACAAAGATATAGATAACTGTCATGAAGTTCCATTTAAATTTTCCTTTTGATATAAATTTTGTTGACATATCAGAAGTAGAAAGGATGTACATGGAACCCAACAATTTACTTGACTAAAAGAGAGGATATGAACTTTTAAAAATTAACCCCAAAGTCACAGGAGATAGTGGTGGTTTCATGAAGACATAATGACAGCAAGCTGATCTCAACAGACCTGCCTGATGTTTACCCAGGTGGGAAAATAACTTGGTGAAAAACACCCTCCTGGTCACAGCATCCCCCTGGACCCTACAGAACCCTACAGGCAGCCATGTTGAACCTGGACATCTACTTCATTTAAACAGTTTTTCATGTTTTTTATTTTCTGTTCATCACTAAGGTCAGGTGCAGTAGATATTTGGGTGTGAGTACAATACTGCACTCAGGACACTCATAATTTCCTCTGTGACTTTCCCCTTATTCCAACATTAGTCTTGGAAAAGGAGGATGGTGAAGTGGTATTTCTATGGGATAAAATAATTCCACAGCTAAACCACCCTGAGGAGAGGGAATTGTATACAGTCAGAAGCTGTTCCATTTTCACAATCTTCTTGATTTCCTTGCTCACTGGTGCTGAGATCTCCTAATGAACCTAAAAAAATCAAGTGGACCTCTCTAGCCTTATCAAGTTTCTGGTCAAAAGTAACAGTCAGAAACCTTCCTCTAAAAGGAAATGGAAACCAGTATGAATCCACTGATTGATATTTATTTCGGTATTTCTAATGTATGTATTAGATAGGATAGGGGATAGGGGGTTTGGAATAATCTCAAAACCAGTGAGTGTTTCAATTAAGCCCTGTTTTTGAAATGTTCAGTATGGTAATAGAATAGGAAAGTGAAGGGATTCTCTTATTATACCCACTTCTGGTAGTCTATTGTCAGTTCAAGGAAAAACATAACTTTCAGGCATCCAACAATTTCAGTCTGATAACTGTGACATAACCTTTATAAATACCATTCAGTTTTAGTATTATTCCTTTTAAAAAAGCATTCAGGCATTCTTGATGATTACCTTGGCTGATTATTTGCATAAGTTATCATATTTGACTGGATTCAGTAGAGAAGATTTTGTACTACATCACTGCACCATGAGAACCTGGAAAGAGGCCCACAATTTCACTGAATAAATGCCAAGATAATTGAAAGGGTTGATTTTTAAAATTTTTCCTCTGAAAGAATAAATATGGCCATTATTTAAGACAACAGCAAGGGAATCTCACAACATTTAAATAATTACAAGGAATACAAACACTCAAAGTTGGTTGACAACTAAAAGCGTGGATATTTTCCCTTCTCATATTCAACAATAGTACAACAGAGTTGCAAAGTCAGATACATATTCCAACAGCAAACATACCCTTACATTTAAAATTTGTTCAATAACAATTAGTGGCCTCAATTTAATCAGGTTAATTGACTTCAATAGAACCCCAGCAGAAGTAACACATCCATTTTCTCAGCCCAAGTTTATTCACTCCTTTCTGAAGATTTTCTTTTCGTGAGTCTGATTACTGCTGATGATTATACCCCAGTAGAATGTGGGAAAAGCAAATTTCTGTTATGCATAAGTATGTAATGATATATATTTTGCAGAGACCTTTAGAATTTTGTGCACTTTCAGACCATCTTTGAATGTGGTAGAGATGTTTTTAGGTTTAATGGACTGCAGGACAGGATTTATCTCATGAAGGAAACACCTGTGTTTGATCATAGTCTAAACTTCACTGCCTGCCTTGAATATAATTTTGGTGACCATAAAGGGGAATTAAAGGGGCTAATTCAGATGTAAAAAAAAAAAATTAAAAATTGGATGAGATGACTCATCTTTAATAACTTGAAACAGCTACTCACTGTGATGTAATTATATTGGATAATTATGGAATTTATCATAAACTAGATCAAGGTATTTCTAAAAAAATCCTGTTCAATAGCTGATCTGTGCTTTTTTCTTTCATTGCAGACCCTTATGTCAAAGTGAACCTGTATCATGCCAAGAAGAGGATTTCTAAAAAGAAAACCCATGTGAAGAAGTGCACCCCCAATGCAGTGTTCAATGAATTGTTTGTCTTTGACATTCCTTGTGAGGGCCTTGATGATATCAGCATTGAATTTCTGGTTTTAGATTCAGATAGGGGGTCAAGGAATGAGGTCATTGGCAGGTTAACCTTGGGATCTTCAGCAGAAGGAACAGGTGGAGAGCACTGGAAAGAAATTTGTGAATATCCTAGGAGACAAATTGCCAAATGGCATATGTTATGTGATGGTTAGAAGCTGAGAGAGGGGTTGAATCTTAAAAAAACTACATGTATTTTTCCATAGGCAAGGAGCAGATTTTTTTCTTTGCTAAATATTACAAGCTTTTTAACTACAATTTTTTTCCCAAGGGGGGCAGGGGGTTTGAAATAAAATTGGATTGAATTATCAGAACAGAAGGTAACTTAACTTTCACAGTAAATAAAGCAAATTTATTTCATTAAACTTTAACATAATTAGTTCCGATTCATGTTATTCTGGAGTTTAAGTGGTCTGTAAATTCTGAACCACTGTAAACCTCAAGAAGAACAACCTATGGTTTGAAAAAGTCACTTATTAGTGACTCATCTATAGAAGAAGATAACCTTATTACAATATATCCAAAAGAACCCCCACCTGTGGCTTATTAGGGAAGGGGATGGATCTATAAAAGCCATGGGGATTGAGGGTGACTGGGGGGGAAATTCCTTCTTCCCCTCCACCAAAAACCTTCTTTTATGAAAATTCAGTCATTATTTGTAAGTTTTGGTTTCTTATACTTTGATCATCCCAAAGACTGAACATGCTTTCCTCATTTTACTTTACATATCACATTGTGTAAAAGTATTTTTTTAAGTGTCGAAATATTATATAATTATTTACACTTGGATTTTTTTAGTAAGTTTATATATATAATTTGTTTTATTACAGTGACCAAAATAGGTACATACTTCCAACTGGTGATCAAGTTAACATACATATTTTTGTTAAAAGGGCTCCTTTACGGGTGACTGTACGTGTTACAGTGTAGCTAGAATTTGGAATTAGATATGGCTTGTATTTTTTTTCTCCAGGGAGGATTACACTTTAAACATTTCAAGCCATGCAAAAGAATTTCTATTGAGGTGAGGTAACATACAGGATATTATAATCAATTACTTTTTGCCAGTTATATTTTAACAATTCACTAGTACTAAAGAAACGAATTTTTTTTGTAGTTTCATTAAAGAATAAACAAAATAGTGAGACAAAGAAGAAAACCTTATTCTGCTATTAAACTTCCTGTGTTTAACTTCTTGGACTGTAACAAATGCCATTACAGTCAGTATCAATATACAAACTTCAATGCATTTTTAAAATTTTACAGGAGAGGAAACCAAATTCACTTTATAATTTCTCCAATATTACATAGAAAAGTACTTGGAAAGTGCATTTCACTTTGATTATATGGATTAGTATACATTACTGACTGTACTGAAAATGGTGGTGGTAAGGGAAAATAACATCCTGATTTCCTGCCAGTGTGACACACATCTATTTAAACTTAAATTGTGTCAGGCTGAGGGAATATCAAGTGTAACAATAACAAGTGTACAAATAAAGCATTTAGACCTGTGAAATTTAGTCTTGGTCACACCAGACAGATTTGTAGGCTGTCAGAACTATAGCACAACTATAAGCAGATTATTTCCTAAAGTTTGTGCACTAACTTCTGATACAAAATTGTTTGCAAGTATTAGTCTTACTTCTTTTTCAACTACAATATATATAAAGAGGAAGATAGTTATGTTAGCTGTTGACATAAGAAGGGTTGACAAAGTGGAAAACCATTTTCGGTATTTTTGCATACATCATTTGTCGTGTGTAATTCCATTGAAGTGAAAGATACTACTTGGGAATTAAGGTACTGCTCATTGTGAGTAAAGGTAGCAGAATGGGCATGCCAAGTTAGAACAAACCAAACATACATTGAATGTCAATCTACTTTCATTAAACAACAGACCTAGGTCCTACTTAAAACTGTTGGGGATTTGTTGTCTACTTTACCTGTTCTCATATGGCCAAATTATGTTTGCAGGAAAGGACACTGAAATATGAAATATGCAAGTAGACAAATAGTACTGGAAGAATTCCATTGAGGCTCTTCCAGGTTTTGTGTCAGTATTTTCTCCAGTTTTTGAGAATGTGTTTGATACAACAGTGTTTATAGATTTCTGTAAAAATACATTTTCAAAATAACATAAACATGCTTTTTATGATAATGCTAAATGTAAAAAAATTGCGTATTGTATGTATAAAGGAGAGGAATCTTTTTTGATTATTTCTTTAGAAAGCTGATTAACTGCTTAAGGGCTAGAGTTTGCCAGCCACATTCAAGCAGAGCTAATCCAAAGCCACCAAATGAATGGAAAGATGCCCACAGGCTTCAGTGGGGTATGAAGTGTAATCACAGAGCAAAACTCTTCTGAGTCGACCCAAAAATGTCAATGGGACCATGGATATGGGGAGACATTGTTTTATCCAATGGAGACTCAGAGAGTTTAGGTCAGTATAACACTATCAGAGTTGTTACAATTTCTAGAAAGGAAAGAACTGAGCTAGAAATGATTGCATCAAAGAGAGTGGGGCATCTTGCAATTAAAAAAGATGGAGGTTTTTTTGCGCTGGCCCATAAGTAGTTCATTATCTCTAAAAATCAGATGACAGGCATCATCTGTCTCCAATGAACACAAAATATTACATTAGGGGATAACAATTCATCTTTTTGAATTAATATTGGGCTGTGATTATCTTTCATTTTCCATCCAACAAGTTGTCACAAATTTTTTGGTTTTTTTTTTGGTTTTTTTTTTTTAGTTTTTATAGCAGCTTCAGGGTTAACATTTCTACCAGCTAAATTGTTGGGGATAGGGGAGTTGGAATGGGAAAGGGAAGCAAAGTCATTTTTATTAAATATAAAAAACCCTGTAAATACATTTTTTGTTTGGTTTGGCTTTTTGTTGTGTTGTTTTGTTTTTCATTTAAAGCAATGCTTATCTTGGAAAGTTGAGAAAAGACGACTTGTAACACATTTTAAACCAGAAAGAGGCAGGAGAGCGAATGTAGGCCTGTACTGAGGTGAGAAATTCTGCTGTTTTATAAAGTATTCAATTCTCATTGTGAATATCTTGAACTCTGTTAAGGATACTGTACTGTACTAAACATGTAAAAAAAAATGATGTTTGTCTAAGTAGCTTACAAAAATAATAACTCCTTGAATGGATGACTATCCATGTCTGGAGATCTGTTGTAACTAAATACCTGATTCGTTATGGTGTTGTAACTTAATAGAAGCTATTCAAGAGGAAGCATGGTGTATGAGATTTTGTAAGTTATTTGTGCTGGTTCTGTATGTTGTGCCATGTGTGTAAGACAAGAATAAACTGCTGCTTTTGTTCATCCCATCCCAAAATAATTATCCCACCTATGTATCTTTTTTTCCTCCAAAGATTTCTGCTATTGTTTGTGTTCATGGTTGACTCTCTCATGTTTCCATCAAAAAGCAGAGGATTAGATTTGTTCTGCCAAACACTACCCAGGTACATCACATGTTCTTTATTCCCAGCTGCCTGCTGCATATGAATCCTGAATTATACCCTGCACTTGGGCTAGAACTTGGACCATGGCCCATGACAGAAAATATAAGCCTTATCTGGACAGATATACAGATGCAAACAAGAATGATTTCTAATATATTAGGTGGAAGGAGCAAAATTCACATTATCCTGCAGTCATTCTAGTTGTTTTCCAGAAGCAAAACATACTCCCTGGCCAATCATGTTGTACCACTCCCTTGTAGACAAGGACGTTGTGTTGGGCACTAGCTTGTCAGGTAAGTTTGGAATTTTAGGTAGAAAAAACATTAATTTAAGTGCTATACACAAATAAAACTTTTCTGTTGTGGTCTCTAAGCTTATCAGAGTATTTACCATCACAGAAACAAAAGCCAGGGAAGGAAGAAGGCAGCTGCAGCTGGGATACACACTGCCATTTAATGACTCCCATTGTGAGCTCCCATACCTGGAAGGGATCCCTGATCCTTGTAGCAGAAGTCAATTACAGGATTCACTAGCCAGATATATAAAATGGAACATCTTCCACAGTTATATGCTGGCATATTCTCTCTGACAAATCTCCTGTCCCCAGGAGACAGGTAGCTAGTGTAATACTGCTCTAGTCCATCCCATGCAGGCACTTTTTTCTCTTCCTTACATTGTACAGTTCTCCTCAAACAAAGGTGATTCACATGGTTCACATTCCAGACCCACTTCTTCAGGACAGAGATCAAGAATGTGTTTGTCATTTCCAAATATAGTGCAGGTGAGCCTCAGGAGAAGTCTCAATGCTAATGTTCTGACTGCTATTTGTATCTCAGATTGCTGCAACAGACCATTGAGAGGGCCCTTGCAGATGTGTTCCTCTTTACAGGACAAATCCCTGAGGTCTAACACTATTCTATAAGCCCCTTGTATTTTACAGCAACATGGATAAAAACAAGCTTAACGCATGCTAAAAATATAAAACCACAGATGGCCATCCATGACACCTTTTTTTTTTCCCTAAAACAAGATTCAAATATGGTCCATGTTAGCTGCTACCTTTTCATCTCCTCTCTCCTTCATGATGTCTCATGGAGGTGCTGACCAACTCACAGCACTCTTGTGGCTGCTCTAACTGGCATTGACACTTATTTGCTTTGTTGCTGGTGACTCCTGAGCAATTGCCTTAATTCAAAAAGTCCTATCCAGTTCTCACAAGCTTTTTCCATGTTTTTAACCCTCCACCACTGAACAGCTGTTGTAACACAACTTTGGTCTGGAAGCAGCACAGCAGTACTGTTTACAGTTGCAGCCTGGAAGAACTTTATAATTAGGTAGAATCAAAGGAATAAAATCAATAAGAAGAGAAATAGAAGTTAAATCCTTTACTACATTTCTGTTATGTCTGTATTGTTTTGCCTGTTTTGCCATTGTGTTCTTCTTTACTTGACCAGAGAACATCCTGCAGTCACAAGTGTGAATGCTCTGACTGCACTACCAGCAACAAAATCAGATGTTGTCCTGAAAGATCCGTCGACTTCTGCTTGAGCCCTTCAGACTCATTTGCAGCAGATGACACTACTTAGGCCCCCACACCTTGCCCCTACCCTCAGTGTTCTGCAGCCACCCTTGACATGCTCAGAATAAACCCTGGCAGTAGTGCTCATGCCCAGGTGGAAGAGCTGCAATACTCCAAGGGCTGGAAAATCTTTGGCAACACTCTGGGTCCTGGTCCCATGGCAAGGACCAGACCTCCCAAGATACCATCAGGGCAGGTTGGCAGACTGTGCATCCCTCCCCTTGTGGATGCTGTCTCCAGTATCTCTCACTCTCCTTTCCTCCTCCGTGAACACACACAGCCTGTTGCTCCAGCCTGAGGCTTGCTCCTGTGTCCCTTCTTTTGACACTGAAAATCTCACCAATTTCTGGTATGTGCCGCTGCTCATCCTCACTACTCACTACTCCTGAAGCTGCAGCAGCCCCAGCCATGTAACTCCCTCATATTTGAAAGTTTCTGTAATTGTAGAGCTGCTTCTCTTTAAAAAAGCAGCATGTCATTCACCCTGCAGATCCTGCGGGATTTCTTGTTGTGAATCTTTCTGACAGCAACATGCTCTTAGGTCAGTAAAGAACAGGTTGGGTCTGACGGGAAAATGCTCAGCCTCCTCTCATCCTGATGAAGGCAATTTCACTCATTACTGAATCTTATTCTTCCTCTTTGGATGGTCTCTCAATAGAGTTTTTTAGAGGTGACTGAGCTGTAAGAAGAAATGTGGTTTTGCATGTTTTTAAGTGGACATTGTGGCATGGAATTTGGGTTTAAGTGAAACATGCAGGAATGTCAGATCCCACTGGGTGACAGGTAAGTGCTGTGCTACTGAAAGCAGCTTCACTGGGGCTGTGCTCGCACACAGGGCTGAGGTAGCAGTCACGTGCGGGGGTTCTGAGTCATAGCATTTTGGATTTTGACTTAAACTAGAACAGATTGTTTGCAATATAAGTTAATGTTGCAAAAAGATCACTATCTTTCTTCTACATAAGAAATGCTGTGTTGTAAAAGGCTCTAGTTCTAAAAAAAAAAAAAAAAGAATAAAAGAAAAAGAAACACAAAATCCAAGAAACAGAAGCTCAAAATGCACAACGAAACACATTAAGACTATTTTCTTCAGAAACTGCAGGTAAAAATGTATCACTGTAAAACAAGGTCATTGCTGTTACAGTTCTCTTTTCTAACCAGCTAAAGGTGCTGTATGGTGACTGTGATATTTAATTTAGTCTTGAAGACAACTCCAGGGATAATCATGAGTTTTCTCTGACAGATGATGTAAATATTTTACATGGCTCAGAAAACACAACTGTCTTTATGGAAACAAGTAAGAAGTATTTCACAGTATCACTTGCCATATTGATTGCATCTCCATAATACCCTCTCAATGAAATAGCCTTTAGGATTGTGTGAATGAAAGTTTCTAGTTGAAGAGGGAAACTTCTGCATGCCTGAGTCTGAACTGCCTCTGTACATTGATTTGTGGGGCAAATAAACAATATTGTAATCTCAATTTTCCTTTCAGTATCATGGGATAAAGCTTAACAGCATCAATAGCAGATACCAACCTTATGACTTTTGTTATGAATTATTATTTTTGCTGTTCTCCAGGGCTGCAATGCTGATCTGGAGACTTCATTTTCTTGAGATAAATCCCTCAGAGCTGTATGCTGCAATGTATATATATGGAGATAAAGTAGATGTGAATCACAAATAGGCATGTAACAATAGAGAATTAGCCCACGCTAAAATCAGAAGTCATGTTAAACAGCAATAAAAGGTACAAATCAGTAAATCAGTTTGAAGTGCAGGTCAGTAAAATGTTGTCAGCAGAGAAATGGAGGTAGAAGACTGATAATTCTATAGAACAAGCAAAACCAAGGTTCAGTTGGCCTCTGATACACATTTTTAAGTCCTGTAAGGAGCAGCTGTGGGAGCTGGGGGGGACTCAGTCCAGAGAAAAGGAGGCTCAGGAGGGACCAAGTGGCTCTGCACAACTCCCTGACAGGAGGGGGCAGCCGGGGGGTCGGGCTCTGCTCCCAGGGAACAGGGACAGGAGGAGAGGGAGTGGCCTCAAACTATGCCAGGGGAAGTTCAGGTTACACATCACAAAAAATTTCCTCACTGAAAAGGTTATTAAGCATTGGAAGGGGTTGCCCAGGCAGGTGGAGACCACCCCTTGGAGGTCTTCAAGAAGTAACTGAAAGTGGCACTCAGTACTCTGGTCTGGGTGACAAGGTGGGGATCAGTCACAGGTTGGACATGATGGTCTTGGATATCTTTTCCAACCCAAGTGATTCTGTGATTCTGTGACTTGTATTGGCTTTTTTCCTGCCTTATTCACTCAGTGAAAGCAGCATATCCTTATTTTAACCTCCTTTGCTACACACTATGTTCACTGTGTGTGATTGGTGTTGCCTTTCCTTTGAACAAAGGCTGCAAGGGTTGAATATTGCACTTCTTTATTTGTACAAAAATTGCCTGAGGAACTGTCAAGGATTCACTGTAAGGAAGTGCTGGGCCAAGGCTGATGCTGTCAGATCTGGACTGATATAGTGATACCAGGAAGCTCTGTTTGTCTCAGGTGTTCCTCTAGTATCCAGGAAAAGCTCTTTGCTTCCATCCCCTGTTAAGCGACTCAAAGAGGGAAATTTTGACCAGGGGTATGTTCAGAACAAAACGTTTGGTTTACTCCTCTGCTCCAGGATTTTTTTGAATCACTGCAGTACTTGCTACTTTTTTAGTAACTACTAAAACTATCTTAATTTTATTGCCCTGATATATCCTTTTCATAGGTGTGAACTGATCAAGAGCAGCCCTACCAAGAAGACCTTGAGGTGCTGGTGGATGAGAGGCTGGACCTGCCCTGGCCATGTTCATTGAGAGCCCAGAAAATCCTATCCCAAGCTGCATCCAGAGCACTGTGGGCAACAGGTCAAATGAGGGGGATTTTGTCTCTCTGCTTTCATGAGAACCCCACCTTGAATGCTGCATCCGGTTCTGGCATCCTCAGCACAAGAAAGACATTGGCCTGTTGGATTGGGTCCAGAGAAAAACCATCAGGGTGGTCAGAGAGATGGAGCACCTTTGCTATGAGGAAAAGCTGAGAAAAATAGGATTGTTCAGGCTGGAGAAAAAAAGGCTTTGGAGTGACCAAATTGCAGCCTTTCAGTATCTGAAGAGAGCCTAAGAGAAAGCTGGAGAGAGGCTATTTACAGAGTAATAGAGGGAAAGAACAAGAGGGAATGGTTTTAAAAGGAAACAGAGAAGGGTTAGATTAGATATTAGGAAAAAATTCTTTACTGTGAGGGTGGTGAGGCCATGGCACAGGTTGCCCAGAGCAGCTGTGGCTGCCCCATCCCAGGAAGTGTCCAAGGCCAGGCTGGATGAAGCTCTGAACAATCTGGTATAGTAGAAGTTGTTTCTGACCATGACAGTGGAGTCGGAGTGAGGCGATCTTTGAAGTGCCTTCCAACCCACACATTCCATTATTCACCCAAACAGACAAACTACATTTGTTTCTCCCCCTGAACCCATTCCCAATAGTCATGGTTCTACTACATCCCAAGCCAAATTTTGAATTTCTGATACAGTTACCTAGGTAACCACATCCTCACAAACTTTCATTGAGACCTTCTCTTGGAAGGCTGGCACTGCCAAACTCGACTCCTACAAAAGTCTCCAAGTGCTTCTCTCTGTGAAATTATGCCTTTTCTGGCTATGACTCTCCCTTAATCCCTTGTGATATTCAGCCCTCCCCATAACGCTTTCTGAAAATATTTTACATCTTCTACATTACAATTGGTCACACTGAACAACTTCTTACATCAAGTTCAGTAATTTTCTTCTTAAGTTGGCTAAACCTCAGGCCAATGTCCAGTCACTGGTTATTTGTCTGTGGTCTAACATTAACTACCATTTTCCTCACATATTCCTGTGCTTTTGTGGGATAGAAACCAAGCTTCAAGAATTAGGCTTGGATTGTTGATGTTCAATATATCTGTGTTAAAAAACTACTTAATTTGTTTTACCTTAATACCATTGGATTATATTTTAGCTGTGGTTTTAATCATTAAGATGTGGAACACTGTGATACCTCTTAATGGATCAAACTGTGACTGTCTTGAATCTTTCTTAAGTCTTTCCTTGTTGAATTATATGTGTTCCTTTATTGCTAATTTGGATGAACTCTGTTGCCTCACAGTTAATGCACAGATCCTGAAAAAAAATACATCCCTTACTGTAACACAGTCAACAGAAAGCTTCTATTTTCTCCCTCTCTCCTTACAGCCAACATTACTCAGATACAAGGATCTTTTCACATATTTTGCCTCCCTGCTGGACGTGCCTCTCACCCAAGGGGTTGTGTTCTTTGCCCATGCAGGCCAGCTTTACAGAGCATTCTGTACTGGAGGCAATCTTCCGAGTGGAATTCTTTTACCAAAACTATATGGAGCTCAGAAAATATATTCTGGGTACAGAAATTTTATTGTGATTGGTGTTTTTTCCTGTTTAGGAGATCAGTATAGATCAGGAAAGAGTTTTCACAGACCTTTCATGGTCTATAACAGATAGTTATTTAGAACTAAACTGAAGTTGGAAAGTTAGTATTTTAATGTCTCTTACATCAATTGAATCATTAATGCATTTATGACTTAAAGAATGCTGGTTCAAGTTGTTAATCTGCCTCAGTTGCAGGTAAATATTCTACCTCTGAGATCACTGGGTACTTAGACAGGCATCTATTTCCATCATCCCCTTTTTTAAGCCTAATAATAATTAATAAGAATTAGAAGCAGGCATAGATATGACTCTTAGGGAGAATGTTTAGTTGTGGGCTTGGCAGTCCTGGGGTAATGGTTGGACCTGATGATCTTAAAGGCCTTTTCCAAGTTAAATGATCCTATGAAAAGAAATACAGTTGCTGTGAGTTAAGAAAATAGTTAATTCACAGCAAGTGAAAAAAACAACACCAAACCCAACCAAACCAAGCCAAAAAACTCCCGTAAGCAAAAAAACAAACAAACAAAAAATCCCCAAACCAATAAACACCACAAAAACTATGAAAAGAAAATTGCAAACAAAATGAAAAGAGCAAAACACACAAAAAGAAATAGCCCCACAACCCAAACACTCAAACAACTTTCTTAGTTCAGAATGGAGAGTAAAATCAGATTATTTTCAAGATTGACACTACACTCTTTAGAAATCAGAGTGACAAAAGCATCACTCCAGGCTTTGGAGTTTCTTCTTTAGAAAATTGGATATCTGAGCTTTTGAAGGTAGAGGTGACATAAAGAGGGTGTTATAAAAGTGTTATACAACTCACAAATAAACAAATGACACATCTCTGAGGTCAAGAATTGCTCTGACCCAAAATATCTAGTATTTTGTCTTTGGTTACGTTTGGGTGTATGCTTAATTCTTAGGGAAGAGAGCACAAGAAAATGGTGAGGACTTATACACTGCACTCACCAATGGGCAGAGTGCTTGCACCTAATGATTTCTATTTTATTCTGACCATAACTGGCTGCATTCCTGAAGGATGATAGGTCAATCTGTTCTCAGTAGGAAGGAGGTGTTAATGTTTTATACTTCTCAGGTTGATTTTAAACCCCAGTGAAAGCACATTTGCAAACCCTATGCAGATGAGTATCACTAACAATTGTTGTGAAAGTGATCAAGTCAGAGCTTGTGCTTGCCTGGCCTTTTTTGCCCTCTCAATGGTAATTTGCAACTCAGAAATGTAAGAGAGTTATGATACCCAGAGCTGAGAAATATCTGCAAAAAGATTAAGCTGTCAGCCAACATCAATTATTATGATTAAAATCTGATGCAATAATAATGCCTGTCCTAGAATCCTCTTGACAATAACTTTGTTATATATACATGGCACTGCAAAATAGCATTCACACAGACACTTAACTGAATTTGCCCTTTGCATAAATCTCCAATATATAGTACCTATATAAAGCAGGCAATGTTTGATATGAATTCTCTCTGAAATATGGTCCATAAAACTGATACAAAACAGGAACAAAGTCAATGCAACTAAAATACTTACAGTAAGTTATTTAGGCCTTTAATATGATTTTTTTTCCTCATACTTTTGTGTTAAATGCCAAAACTGGTGAATGAATGAGGGAGTTATGACATATTATACAGCAATCATGTCACTTTTATCCTGTGCAATAAATTTAAATGAAATACACATTATCTGAAGTGGTGTTTGCTATCTGAGCTGAAAACAGACATGTTTTCCAGCAATCTTCGTGTTACATTACCCCAGTTGTGCTTCACACTTGTAATTTTTTTTCTCACTTCTGATTAAAAACATCTAAAAATCTTATCTTTCACAATCCCTTCTGGAACTAAATTAATCAGCCTGTATTCCTAATTCCTGATGGCTTCAGGGTACAGGAATTACTGTGAACCCAAGAAAATGGAGGGAAAGGTAATTTCCTCTAAAGAAGCCGTATGAATGTCAGATTGCAAACGGGGAAGTGAAATTTTGCCCATTCAAACCAGTCCCCAGGACAGGTGCTACTACCTGGGTCATTTTTTGAACAAACATAGAAAAAGTCATGCTCAGCCAGACCACACAGTCAGCAGGTGAAGAGACTGGTGCACAAGTCTGATAAGGAGCAGATAAGGGGTCTGGGGGGGATCAGCATGGAGAAGAGGAGGCTCAGGGGGGACTTTCTGGCTCTGCAAAAGCCCGTGAAAGGAGGGGGCAGCCAGTTTGGGGCTGGGCTCTGCTCTCACAGAACAAGGGACAGGAGGAGAGGAAATGGCCTTTCTGTGCCAGTGGAAGTTCAGGTTGAACACCAGGAACAGTTTCTTTACCGGAGGATGGTCAAGCACTGGAACA
>VZTZ01004927.1:8696-43667 GCA_013400955.1 Drymodes brunneopygia
GTATCAAAAGCTTTACTGAAATCCAAAAAGATTATTTCTACTGCCTTCTCTTGATCCTCTAGGTGGGTTACCTTGTCAAGGAAAGGAAATCAGATAAGACAAGCAGGGCTTAACTCACATGCATCTATACTGGCTATGACCTATGCCCGTGTAGTCCTTCAGGTGTTTTTTAAAACCTCCCAGAATAATTCTGTCCATAACATTATCAGGGTCATCTGACTGCAGGGTCATCCTTCTTGCCCTTTATGACAGCTTCCACTCAACTAGGACCTCTCCAGATTCCCAAGACTGTTCAAATATCGAGAAAAGCCTCACAATGCCATCAGGCAGCTCTTTGAGTATTCTCAGATGAATCCTATCAGGCCCATAGATTTATAGGGATCCAGTTGGTGCAGCAGATCCCTACAACTTCAGGATCAACTGTGAGTTTATCATTCTCAAGCCATGGTCATTCAGCTCAGGGCACTGGGGCTCCCTTAGCCCATGCTGAAGAGAGGTAAGGAAAACATTAAATATCCCTGTCTTGTCAAACTTCCTATTTGTGAGCTGACCATCCATTCTGGAATGGGCCAATGTAATTTCTGCACTGTTTTTTGCCAATGTATTTTAAAACCCTCTTTTTATCATCTCCCACAGTTCTGGAAAGTTTCAACTCCAGTTAAGCTCTGGCTGCAAAATTTTTCTCCGTGCAGAGCACCATCCTGCCATGTCACCCAACATCCTCCTGCTGGGCATGCACCTTTCTTTTCTGCTTTACCTCCAAGAGAAGATCCCTGTTCTGCCAAGCCAGCCTTCTGTCTCATCTGTTTGACTTTCAACATTTTGGAACTGCCACCTCCTGTGTCCTTAGAAGCTGATGCCTCACACTAACGGCCCCCAGCATCTCTGGAAGAATTTTCCCAGGGATCTTGCTCACTATTTCCCTGAGCAGACAAAAGTCTGCTCTACTCATGTCCAAGGGTGAATTTTTCCTGGCACTTTTCATCCTAGCAACAGAGATTTTAAACTCAATCACTGTGGCTGCTGTAGCAAAGATGGCCACCAATCACGTCATTCCTGCAACCCTCTCTGTTAAGAAGCAACAAATCAAGGAGAGCATCTTTCCTAGTCAGCTCTCCTAGTACTTGTATATGAAGCTGCCATCCAGGTGTTTAAGTAATCTTCTGGCCTGGATTGTACCAGCTGTGTGATGTTCCCAGTTGTTTTCTGACAGGCTGAAGTACCCCAGAAGGACAAGGGCAGTTGACTTGGACACATCCCTTAGTTCCTCAAAAAGGGACACACCCCTTAGTTCCATTGGTGTTATCCATTGGGAGATCTACAGTAGACTCCCACAGAGACATCTGCATCATTTGACTGCCCCTTGATTCTTGCCCAGAGGCTCTCAACTGTGCCACTGCCAATTGTGACCTGTAGTGGGTTTGGTTCGAAAATCAGGCAGAAACACCAATTTTTGTAATGGTTTGAGTTCGCCAATTTCAGTTTCTGGCCAAATGTCAGCACACTTACCCAAGTTTATTCAATTTTGCTGGGTGACAAGGATTAGGAGTAGGCAAAGCAGGCTCAAACTTTAAAGAATATAAAGGAAGTTTATTAACAGACCTAAATAAGAAAGAAAAAACCAAAACAAGAACCAGGACAAAACTCTCAGAACACCTCTCCTCCCACCGCTTCTCCATTTCCTTCCCACTGACAACATAAAAAACAAACAAAAAACCACTTCGACTTTCAGTCAGTTTACCACCTCTAAAATAGTCTTTTTCTCCGTTCATTTAGGGAGAGAAGTTTTCTTTTCCTTTGCCATGGACTTTTCTACAAGAAATGTAGTTTTCTTATGTCTCTAGCCTCACAACTAGCAGCTGCCCAGGAGGAAGAAATCTGCTTGATGTGGAAGTCCTTCCTACACTAGTAGCCTTCCCACAGCTACTGTGGTAGGCTATTGTGGTTTATGGGGTATATTTTTAAAGATGAGCCATTCTACTGTAGCAGCATAGAAATCCCCTTTTTCTATTGCTGGCAATACAAGTCCTCTTTCACCATTCCCCAGGGCAACGGACTGGACCGCAGCTTTTTCACTGTGTCTGTTCAAGCTTCTCACCAGGCTGCAATTACTTCAGTATCTACTTATCTCTACACAAGTGCCTTGGCTCACTGGCTGCAGTTAGAGTATCACCTCCCCCATTACCTCAATATGTTATTAGAAATTAGCTTAGTCCCAGCCATGGCTTTACAAAAGAAATTTCAGCTTGACACTAAGCACTCCTCATGCTCCTCCCTCTAAGTGTTGGCTCTGCTTTCTTCACTGACTTTAGAGTCTCTCTGTTGTATTTCTGTAGGTGTCCTCACTCTTTCTCTCTCTGTGCAAGGGAGGATGGATGTTTGTAGATTTTATCCAGGCACAAAGAGGGTTAATCTCTCTCTTGGGCCTTGCAATGGTCATGTGGTCTCTGCTGTGCACTGTTTGAGTGTAGCATTTTCAGCATCTGAGCTGAGGGGAGCCCGTCCGTGTCGCCATCTGTTCCAGCCGCGTCTGAGTCGCAGGGGCCCAGCCTGGGCGCTCTCTCATGCTGGGCTGTGCTGCAGAGCCGGCCCACCCCAGCGGGGCCAGCGAAGCTGGGGCAGCCCAGCCTGGGGCAGCAGAGCAAGGCCCCCTCGGCTCGGCCGGAACCGAGCGGAGTCGACCTGGCTCGCCACTTATGGTTCCCATGCTGAGCTGCAGGCTGGCCTGGGCCTCCCCCATCTCTGGTCAGCTGCGCTGCAGCTTCAGACTCCCTTCCCCGCTCTGCGCCATCCCAGTTGGCAGCCAGGTCGCTGCCCCTGTGTTGGTTTTGCATGGCCTGATTTTTGGTAGCGTGGGGGCCACAGAGCTGGCTTCTGTGAGAGGTTGCTAGAAGCTTCCACTATGTCTGGCAGAAACAATTCCTGATGGCTCTGAGGACGGACATGATGCTGACCAAGACTAGGTCAATTAGAGACAATGGTAACACCTCTGTGATATTTAAGAAGAAATCAAAACCAAAGCTGGTGGTGCAGTTTTAATTCCAGCTAGAGAAGAGGTGAGAACATCTGAGAGAAACAACATGGTGACACCAATGTCAGTGCAGAAGGAGGGGAGGAGGTGCTCCAGGCCCCGGAGTCGAGATTCCTCTGCAGGCTGTGGTGAAGGCCATGGTGAAGCAGCTGTGCCCCTGAAGCCCATGGGGATCCACAAGGGATGCAGAGATCCACCTGCAGCCCATGGGGGGAGGTGCCCATGCAGGAGCAGGTGGATGCCTGGAGAAGGCTGTGCTCCAGTGGGAGATCCAGTGGAGACAGAGGGCCCTGCTTCCAGGCTGGAGCAGCCTGTCCTTGGAGGACTGCACCCTGTGGAAGAGTGTCCCATACTGCAGCAGCTTTGGGAGGACTGCCGCTTTTGAGATTGGAACCACACTGCAGAAGTTCTCGGAGAACTGCCTCCCGTGGGAAAGGACACCATGATCTCACAGGGGAATGACTTCTCTCCCTGAGCCAAGCAGAAGAAAACCTTGCGTGATGAACTGACCAAAACTCCCACCCCTGGTCTCCCTTCACTGTTGGTGAGAAGGAGGGAAGTGCTACAGGGAAAAAGGTGTTTTTAAGGGCTTATTTTATTTCTCATTTTCCTGCTCTGATTTTGTTAGTAATAAATTAACTTCATACCTCTAAATTGAGCCTGTTTTGCCCTTGAAGTGTTTTCTCCCAGTCCTTATCTCAACTCATGAATCCTTTATTAAATTTTCTCTCCTCTACCCAGCTGCAGCAGGGGAGGGTGAGTGAGTAGCTTTCATGGGTGCCTGGCATTTGGCCAGCGTCAAACCACAACATCCCCACAGTGTTAAATGCTGCTGATGACACTGTATGGTTGGAGATAACCCTTGGGTCAGTTGGGTTTGGCTGTCCTGGCTGTGCCCCCTCCCAAATCCTTGTGCCCCCTGGACTGCTCGCTGTCAGAGCATGAGAAGCTTAGGTTAAGCACTGTCCAGCAACAGCTAAAATGTCTCTGTGTTATCAGTGTTATCCTCTTTCTCCCAAACCCAAAACATGGCATTGTACCAGCTCTTAGGAAGAAATGAACTCAATCTCAGCCCAAACCAGGACAATAATGAATGTAAATTGAGTTTAGATTCCAAAAGAAATTCCAAGGGATTGACGTTAGTACAGGTCCCCAGGAATAGCATACCAGGCCTGCTTTCAAGACTGACTGATAGCTGGACATTATACAACCTGGCTGTGTGAACGCAGACAAGCAAGACAAACCTTCTGGCCCTGTGTTCATCTGTGCAAAAGGCTTCCACAACCTTGGCACACAACCCATGTTTCTCCTTATCCACATAGCTTCTTTATCTGTTAATTCTAGTTTTTGTCCTCGAGTTTGACCTGAGGTCAGGTGGAAATAGATTTCCAGCAATGTCAGTAAAAAAAATTACTGATAGAGTAGCAGCAGTTTGGTTAAAAAAAAAGGCACACATGATTCTTGTTTCTTGCCTGTTTTCTAATTCCTGTCACCAAATGTTATGCATTCGCAGCAAGGAATATTAGCAAAAGAAGTCAGGACAGTAGCCTATGAAGAAGAACCTTATTTCACACATCACAGCTTGTAAGACAATGTGAATCAAATCAGTGATCTTTAGCTTTAAAAGAATGAACAAGACATCCTAATTACTTCTTGTCTGTTCACAGCATCAGTTTTGTCACCATAGGGACAAAAGACAGTTACACACAGAGAATGTACTTTTGGGCAGCGGCAGTTTGGGTGTTCCAGGATACTTCCATAGTCATTCCTGAATTCAAAACTCAAGGAATGCAAAGGCAAGTAAATGTTTCAATTCTTCAGCACTTGAGCTTTATGACTGTGACTGGTGATTTAAAACATGTCATGCTATTCATTAGCAAAACTGCTATCAGTATGCCTCCTTCTGTCAGCCCTTTCATCCTCTACCCTTACTTCGTTCTGATCAAATTCCAGGCAGAAGCCAAATTCCTGAGGAGAAATTTGTATTGAAACAAGAAAGCAAGGAAAATCAGAGATCACATGATACTGGAGCACTCCAGATAAGCATCAGCTACAATGCTTAGCTGCTCCACTGACAGTTTTAGCCAATTTCCAAATGATATCTGATATTTAGCAGACTCAAATTTCAGCATGTGGAAATCAAACACGAGTGTCATGTTGCAGCTGGGAATACTGAAAGTATTTAAGTGCTGATATGAAGCTTTAAGTACAGATTTATTAGAAAAATAGTCTAGCTCTGCTTTTACCAACACAAATCTTTAATTCATGTGCCAGTCACACACTATGTATGAGATCTCCTGCGCTGTATGGACATCACCATTCACACTTCAGCACTAGCAGTTAATGCATGTCAAGAGCATAGTTGCCTACTACAGCACAGGCATAGCCAAGGGTACCCCAGAACCTATTCTAGATCCTGGCCCACTGACCCCCTATGGGTCCCTGCTCACCATCTGGTTCAGTGTGGCGCTCACTGCAAGCGTGCAGCAGTTGCACACTGCCCCATGGGCACAAGCCAGGCTTCTGTGTCCCCTTCAAAACCAGCATCCACCCTCTGCCTGTGTGACACCCCTGCCCAGACCTCTGGCCTCATGCTTACTTGCTGGTCCAGCTTCCCATTTGCTGGGGAATACATATATACACCTGGGTTGGGGGGAACATAGGCAGCACCAGGCTGAGACCTCTGTGCATTGGCTGGCACCATCGCACCAGCACTCTCAGCACCCCAGATCTTCAAGATTCCAGCCTCACCAAGAGCAAAGTTCCATTTTGATGCAGTTTCCCCAGAGGGAACCTCTCCACTTGCTGTGACTGACAGGATTGTTTTGTTGTCTTCCTGTCACAGACTAGAATCATAAAATGTGTCAAGTTGGAAGGGACCCATAACCATCAACTCCTACTCTTTTCGTAGGACTGCTTGTCAAGATTTGCATCCCTTTATTTTAATTTCTGACCTTCCCACTGTTCCTTAGTATCCCATTTGACAAGGTCCTTAATTAGATAACCTTTCCAAAGTGAACATGATCATGTTCCACACTCTCTTATCAATTAATGTGACCAACCACTCCTGACTCTAATTACTACCTCTCTTACCATCTCAGGTGGGTTTGTCATTGTTCATGTTATCCCACTTTTTCTACTATGGATGTTCAAAATCCCTTATTCCTTCTGCACCTAAAATGTTCTTGACTAGAAACTCTTCAAGAAGCAGTTCTTTCTTTGATTTCCTTCCTTCCAGACATTTCTACTTTTTCTTGAAATCCGCTAAAAATATTCCTGCTCCTTTACCTGTCTATTAAGCAGCAACTGGATATACAGGCATTGGAAACAAAACTGATGGATGCTTCTGTCTTGATATAGACAAAATAACCCTCCAGTTCCTGAGGTAACAGTCACAGAGAACACGCAGGCAGCTTTCATTAGCAGCCATATCTCATGTCTGTCACTGCAAGCTTCCAGCAATGCTCAACTCTCCCATCCACCCAACCCTTGGGTGGATGTGCCTCAGGCTTTAGTTAACGGGCAATAACATGGGGCTTACATGCAGCATATGGCAGTTAACTCCCATTTAAGAAAAAGCTTCAGCACACTGGCAACTTGTCTAGGTATTACTGAATGTCATTCCATAGAGAAAGGCTTCAACATGTCTTCCCACTGCTGCTGCTTGGGCTTAAGCCTGCTGTGGCTCCTGCTGTGGCAGAAATAAAGGCAGAAATAAACACTCCACACAACACTCAGCACAAGCATAGGGAGATATGCATCTGTTTCTAAGGTATGATAGCAACCCTCCAGCCAGCTCTTAGATGTTCTTGCTTTGTTCTGCTTATTTCAAGTTTTATTTCTGGTGCTTAAATTCTCTGAAAGGTGTCAATGAATTCCTTGTAGACAGTTGGGTGACAAATGCCTTCACCATTCAGAACAGTTCAAAGGTTGTTCTTCAGAGATCCTCCTATCATCATGCTAACACAAAAGCATCAGAGAGTGCACAGGCTTGTTAAGCATCACTGAGGCTTCATAATGAGAGTGCACTGCTTTATATGGGATCAGTTTAAATCCTAGCACTCTTGACTTCACATTTATTGAAGCCCGTCCTATTTTGTACAACACTGAGCATATAGTGTAACTCTGGGAACCACAGCTGTGACTTAGTTAATGATATCAATAAATCCTACTTAAGCAGAGACAGGAAGAGAATTATGCAAATGACTATTAGTGGTGCACCATGCACTTGATAACTAAAGACATCCCACAATAAGCTTCAGCACATAAACAGTACTTCTAAAACCCAGTTATGTGAAAAATAAATAAGCAAGGGAATGGCTTACAGAATTCCACCTCAGAAAAGTTGTAGTTGCAGAACATTTATTACAAACCTAGTATTAAAGAAAGCATACAGAAGGAATATGTACAAGGAGGGATGATTAAAAACCCAAGATGACAGATTTTTCACATATAGCTGCAGTGACTGTGAGAAAGAATTTATTCTCTGAAAAGAGCTTTCTAAAACATTGTGATAAAGGACTGCCACTCACACTTGGCAGCTGGATAAGATGTCTTCTATCAGCCTCTTGTAGACCCAGGCATCACCTTTAAGCCGTTGTCGCCGGATACCCAGTGCTCCAGACTTAGTGAGCTGACACATTTCTAACTCAAACTCCATAGTTACTTTACCAAAGTCTGACCGTGTTTGACATTTCAGGGTATAACTGTAAAACATAATAATTATTGAAACATTTCATATTTGTTTTGCAATGCTGTTTTAAATTAATAGAAGCACTTTAAAGAAAATATCCCATTACTGTTCAGAATATTGTGAAACAATTCACAATTTAATCACCTGAGAGTTTCGTGAATACTGTAGTTTCAGGGCACCATATTTATTATTATGCCCTAGGACCAATATGCAGCACCAATGTCCTACCCCACCACAAGAACCCCTGCTAGCCAAAGGTCCCCATGCTCAGAGCTGGAATGATGGAAAGTTCCCACGTTTTTCTCCTCTCTGCTGGTTACAGCTCAGGTGGTGTGAAATAGGAAAAACTGAGTGCAGAGTTTGAATGATTACAATGGGAGCAGGTGCTGCTGTGCAATCCAGCCTCTTCCCATATTATGAGTTTGGAAATACATCAGAGGTTGATGTATACTCTGATGTTCTACCAGTACCCATCACTGAAATATTCAAGAACTTGAGAAAATGCATATTGAAAAGTGAGCACAGTGGTTATTTCATGCATTGGGAGCTCAGGAAATAGTCTTTCAGTTTGATCAAAAGTAAGAACCAATCTAACCAATCAGTAGCTTAGTTAAGCTATTAAACCGTACAAATTGAAATAATCCACAAAAGGTGTGTGGCTTCTGCACACCTTTTAAAAGGTACTGACCTCTTGCCTAAAGGTCAATGTCCTTTAGGTGCCAAGAATGAGAGGTAAAAGGTATCCACACTATTTTCCAAATTTGTCCTATTTGGTCATATGACTATACCTAAAACAACATTTGGTATTTAAAATTTCACATGAGATGGGCTGATGTAAATTTTTCTTAAGAGTTACTCTACTACTATTGGTTTATACCTTCTGGTGAAAGAGCTCTCCTAGAACACACTTAACATAGTTTTGCACTGTGTGGGCAGGTTTTATGGCACACATTCATTTAGTGCTTTGTACACTTTCTATTAAGGACTAGACTAGCAACCATTTAGACAAATAAAAGTTGAACTCATTATATTTTATACTTACCCCTTCTGAACATATTCCACATGCTTCTTTGAAAGAACAGTGATTATTTCATTCAACAGTTCATCTGGATTCAGCAGATGAGTGGTGGTAATATTACAGTGTGCCTAAAAGTAATCAGCTAGTTAAAACAATCCAAGGAATAAAAAAATAAAAATCTCACTCCTAAAGCTGAAGACATTGCAGAAAGTTTTCCCTAAGGAAGTTTCAGAACAGCTAATCATAGTGACAAATGCTTCAACATCTCCAAACTATCACCCTGCTGTAGCTCCAGAGCTGGGAAATGGCCTAAAGCTGAGACAGAGTGTTTCTGATATCAAGGAATAGGCAGGCATAGCACCATGCATCTTTTCATGTACAAAGGAAGGAGATTACTTACTTTAAATTTACTGTTATAGGGGATTTTAATCCCATCTAGTATTTCATATAACAGTCTTGTGCACTAAATGACCTGTTGAACAACTAGCAGATGCCTGGAGGTATTGGGAGGAAGATTATGACTATTGTAACGTACCAACATGTCCTATTTGGCTTCTGAAGTCACAGAAGCAGCCAAGAGAAGACACGACTGAAAAAAGCTTGAAAAATGAATACAGGCTGAGGATGCAAAGTCAGTAGGAGAGTGGTTCTTGCAGTCCTTACTTGTATTTAAATGTACACAACTCTCTGACGTAACTGCTGTAGCACTGTCTTGCTGTACTGTAACCCAGCGTCTCTTGACATGCCTCAGGAATTTTGCATATACTATAGACAAGAGAGACTGAGGCAGAAGGCTAAAGGCATTCAGAGAAAGAATATCTAGCTTCCCGTTGCTCAGCTTCCTGGACCATTTGCACAGTCTAGACTCCTGTCTGATCAGCTGCTCAGGTTTGTAGCCCAACATTTTGTCCTGAACATGTATGACTGACAGACAGCTCTCTGTGTGTAGTTGGTATCCCAGCAGCCAGTCAGCTGAAGGGACACATCACTGGCTTCTACACAGCTGCTTATGCCTTGGTAAACAACCTGCCCTCTTCCATGGTAATTATATGTTTCAAACTAGTTGCCTACAGATTCAAGTACAAATTTTTCCTTGTATAGCTTCTGAAGTATGTAAGTTGTGTTTGAATGATGTATACAAAATCACTAGGGTTAGAAGGGACCTCTGGAAATCATCCAATTGCTTACAGCAATCCAATCCTCTTGTCAAGGAAGGGTCCCCTAGAGCAGTTTTCACAGGAGTGTCTCCAGAGAGGGAGATTGCAAGACCACCCCAGGCAGCTTGTTTCAGTGTGCTGCCACCCTCAGTGTAAAGAAGCTCTTCCTCATGTTGAGGCTGAACTTCTTATGGTTTATTTTATGGCCACAGCTCCTCATCCTATCACTGGACACCATTGAAGAGAGTCTGGCATCATCGTTTGACACCCCTTTGATGTATTTATATGGATTGACGAGATGCCCTCTCAGTCTTCTTTTCTTTAGACTAAACAGACTCGGCTCCCAGTCTCTCCTTATAAGAGATGCTCCAGCCTCTTAATTATCTTTATGGCCTCTGCTGGACCCTCTACAGCAACTCCTTGTCTTTCTTGAACTATGAAGCCCAGAACTGAACACAGCATTCCAGATGTGGNGCCCAGAACTGAACACAGCATTCCAGATGTGGCCTCATTTGGGTGGGGCAGAGGGGAAGGATCCCCTCCCTGACCTCTTGGCCATATTCTTCCTCCAGGATCTCACTGGCCCTCCTGGCCCTCAGGACACTCAGTCAGCTCATGGTCAGCTTGTCATCCACCAGCACCCCTACATCCTTCTCCACAGAGCTGGTCTCTTGTAGGTCACTCCCAATCTGTTCTGGTACTTGGGGTTATTCCTCCCCAGGTGCAGGACCTGTAGTTGCCCTTGTTGAACCTCCTTAGGTTTCTCCCTGCCCAACTTTCCAGCCTATCAAGCTCCCACTTGAATGACATCACAGCCTCCAAGTGGATCAGCCAGACACCCAGCTTCAAGACTGAGGCAGAGAAGGCATTCAGTAATTCTTCCTTCTCTGTGTCTTTCATTACCAGGACATGCATCTGATTCAACAGCATCCACATGTTTTCCCTGATCTTTTGCTGCTGGTGTACTTGTAAAATGCCTTCTTGTTTTCATTGATATTCTTTGCCAGGCTCAATTCCAAGTGGGCCTCCACTTTCCTAGTTGCATTCCTGCATATTCTGACAATGTTCCTAGTCTTCCCGCATGGTCTGTCCTTTTTTCCATATCTCAAATTTATTTCTCAAATTTGAGGTTTGCTAGAAGCTCCCTGCTCATTCATGCAGATCTCCTGCCCCCTGTGCCTAATTGCTTTATCATAGGGATATGCTGGATTTGAACTTGGAGGAAGTGATGCCTGAATGCTGACCTGCTTTCTTGGACTCCCTTCTCTTCTAGAGCCCCATCCCATGGTTTTCCTTTAAGTAGATCTTTGAAGAAGTTCAGGGTTCCAGTCCTGTTACCACTCTGCTTCCACCACACAGATCTCATGCTCCACTATCTCATGGTCACTACAGTGAAGGTCACTATAGCCTTCACATCTCCACTCAGTCCCTCTTGGTTTGTACAAGGTCCAACAACACACCTTTCCTGGTTGGCTCTTCCACCACTCGTGTCAAAAAGTTATCTTCCATAACCAGCAGGAACTTCCTGGACTGTGTGTGCTGTGCTGTGTTGTCCCTCCAACAAATATTGGGGTAGTTAAGTCCACCATTAGAACCAGGGCCTGTGATCATGAGGCTACTTCCATCCATCCACAGAAAGGCCCAGAAACTTCCTCCTCCTGATTATGTGGACTATAGTAAACACCCACAACAGTGTCACCTATTTTAACCTTTCTCTTAAATTCTCACCTATAACCTCTCAACTCATTCACCTGACCCGGGGTAGAGCTCAATACATTACAGTTGGTCTCTCACATAATGAGCAGCTCCATTAGCTCATCACACTGACTTGGCCATCCATGACAACATTGCAGTCATATGAGCTATCCCACCATGTTCTGTCATTGCAGTGGGACCATGGCCCTGTGACCACACATAGATTTCTAGTTCTTGTTTATTCCCCATGCTGTACATGTTTGTCTCCAGGCATTTCACAGAGGAAACCAAGCAATTGGGTTGCACAGAAGAGGTGTAAGAGCAATCACAAGAGCCACACACACCCTCAGTGTGGTTTGGCCTTTCATCCTCATCTTGAGAGGCAGCCAAGAAACATCTGTCACTCACTGGTTGGTATGACCTAATCACCAGGAGGAAGCAATGGCACAAGCATTGCCATTTTGAACCACACTCCTGAGTCCTTCAGTCCAAAGTCTGTCTCTGCAAATTGGCCAGGGAGCTGCCAAAGATTCTCTTGCCTGTTTTAGACAGGTGGATCCATCCTATCTCTGCTTAACAGGTTACAATCATTGAAGTACAACCCATTGTTTTAAAATGGGTTTAAACCTTCTCAATGGCACCAGCCATGAAGCCAGATGTTGCTCTGCACTATGCATTTGCTTCTGGCTGTCCCTTTACTCTAACTACAAGAAGATGACTTCGGCACCAATGATGTTCACTTGCCTCACCAGGTGTTAATAGTCTTCCTTGATTCTGTCTGTTGTTTGACTTGCAGCATCATTTGTTACCCACATGATAAGGTAGTAGCAGGTCCATGCTCTTGAGAAGTTGGGGTACTCTCTCAGCAACATCATGGACCCTAGCACCTGGTAGGCAGCACACTTCTTGTGACTCTTTATCAAGCCAGATGATTGTCTCTGTGCTGTTTAATAGAGAGTCACCACTCCCTATGTTTCTTTTTATGTAGGCTTGCCCGTGGACATCTAAAACCTTTAAAGCATCATATCTGTTTCTGGTCTGAATGTTGGAGTGCGGAAGTTGAATTGGAGCACTGTTTTTTGTGGGTCACGAGGGCTCAAGGTGTTTCCTGCTCAGTGGTATCCATTGTAGGTGGATGGTTCTGTAGCCACAACCAGGTCCATTTCAGCCCCTCTAGTACTGCACAGTCTGTTAACTGTCTCTTGTTATTCAGCCACCTATCACAACAGGTCATCAACCTGTGCACACTTTGTACCTTTTCTCCAGTAGGAAGAAACCAGGTTTATAGTGGGGGATCTCTATACAAATAACATGATTAAAACCTGTCACGTAGGGCTCGTTTAAAACCATGCTGCTTCCTTCACTTTTGGTTTAGGTGGGCTATAAGCAGCAATGGCCAAATTCCTCCCTGGATCTGTTGCCTGAACTCAGACTAATAGATAACTGAATGTGGTAACTGGGGCACCGTCTTGTTATCAGCAATATTGTAAGAGCACTTTACTGTAGAATCCAGGCAAGACAGGTCACAAAAGCTTTCACGAAACCATTTCTGAAGCTACTGGATGTGTCCAATAAAAATTATTGTAACACTATAATTAATACATAACTAATACAATTACTTAGTATTATAATAATGCTTGTTGTTATGTGAGACCTTTGAAGCAACCATACCTTAAGTTTCCTTGGACAGTCTCTAGTGCATCATCTCTTCTTGCTTGGTATAAGCTTTGTGATCACTTTATCTAGGCCTTTTCAAGGCTTCCAAGTACTTTGGCTTTTCTCTTCTTTTGGCTGCTATCCACATATGCAAGGTTGAGGTCTACTTCCACTGACTGACACCTGTTACATGAACAAATTAATCCGATATTTTCCCCTCAGTGTTAAAAAACTAATTGTTTCAAAGACGTCACTAAAATATTACCAGACATGACAGAACAAAGAAAATGAAACGAAGCGCAATGTATTATAGAAGTTCGTTTGAAAGTCTGTTGAGGTTTAAACCCAGAGATGTATGTAGAAATTGCAGTCCTTTGAAGACCTGGAATAAGAAGGCACCTACATGCTGAAAACTAGATTATCTTGAGTTACATAGTTTTAAAACTTTTCTAACTTCACGGTTTTCTAGTGATTGTAAAAAGAGGTTTTAGAAAAGTTTTTACCAAGAGAATTGGAACAGCACCTTGCTGTTGTAACAAAGCTTCCCAGGCAGCACATGGATTAAGGTAGTCCTGCTCTAAATCAGGAATGTACACAAATAACTGGACACTTACCTTCTTTCAGGAAGAATCTCAGCTGCTGCCAATTCATCTGCATTTGTTGGGTTAGAGGGTTTCTTAATTGGGGTGACTGCAGTGAACTGACTCTCTGAAAGAAAATGTCCAAGCCAAACCAGGTATGTCTTTGCATAAAAGGATTTTCTTTTCTTCAGTGATGATTTCTCATTATTAATAATTTAGTTCTAACACCAGAGCCCTTTTTCTATCTCAGGTCTATATTTTGGGAATTATAAAATATGTTTTTAATACTACCTCTACTCTATAAATTAAAACTGTGACTGATTTCTCCAGGGCTCTACAAGTCAAATCTTCAGAGTAACCATTGCAGTTCAATACCTGAAATTTGAGAAGAATTGCTTTCTTGCTCTGTAACTGGTTCATGAATAAATACTGAGCAATCCACTGCATTGAGTAGTTGTATTCTTCAGTGATCCATTTCCCTTATATGAAGGGTGTAAGTTTATATAGTCATGTTTAATACACAATGTACATGATACACAACAGCTAAAAAGGTCAGTGTCTGCAGAGCATGGTTTTAAAGGTGCAGGAGAAAGCACCAAGCAAAACATTCAGCAAGTAAGTAGCCACAATTAAACCAAACTTCAGTGTACAAAGTTTCAGCTCTCTACAGAATTGTACTTGAAGCCACACAAACAACCTCAAAATTTCCAGTGGATACTTCCACTTTTCTATTTCCTGATTCAAAGATCTTTCAACACATCAAAGAATTAGCATTCTTTGTTTAATCCTCAGAGATGTCACTAAATAAATGAGCTAGAAGTGTTTCTACATTTCCCATTGAAGATAGTATTTCTTTTGTTTTTAGACAGACATCAGACATTACAAGTTATCACGTACAATCTTAAGGCAAACTCAAACTAGTCTTTGTATTGCTATTCTCTACAAATTATCTCATTAAACAGTATGTTCAAAATCCCTTATTCCTCGAATCAGCCTGCAAAGACTTACTGTTCCTGAAAAATGCTCCTTAGCACCTGAAATGAAAGAATCTCCTATTGCAAGGAGACCTTGGCATTTGAAGGACAGAATTAGCGTTTACAGTATCAACACCAAAACTTTTATGGTAATCAATGAAGGAAATGGTTACATACATATATACATGACTAGACAGGCTGATGACAGAAAATTCTGGTAACTCAGAAAAACTGACATAATTTAGACAGATTTCCGTGGTCTATTGCATAGCTGGAAGATCTACATGTTGTTAACAGAAGCATTTTCACTGCTATACTGGACTGCTTCTGTGAAAATGCTGATATGCAATCATAAGAAATCCAAAAGTTAGATTTCTCTTTGAATCAGCAATTAAAGCAGATTTAACTAAAAGTATGATTTTATTTTCATTCAAGGTAATCACAAAGGAAAAACAGTGTTGAGGAAGCTGCGATCTCAACCTTCATGGAAAAGTGGAACCAGGTGCAAGCTTAACAACACAGTGCTTGGCTCCATGTTAGGGTGTACCAAAAGGGGCTCACACATGATAATTGTGAGCAACAATGACTCTCATAAGCAACACACAAGCAACATGCCCTGATGGATGGTTAAAACTCTTGCAGCACCCTACCAGATGTAGGGTGGTGCATAGGGAAAAAAAAGTTAAGTGTTCCAGAAATAGATGTATTGGAAGAACAAGTATTGCACTCATATTTGAGTTTCAGTGATTCCCAAGCAACATATATGTACTAAGCTTTCATTAGTTACATTCCACATACCTTTGAAAGCAGGTACCTTAAGGGGAATGGCTTGTACCTGTGTCTCAATTTGACTCTTTGCAAAAGGAGTCTGTGGAGTAGGAAGTGCAAAGGGCATTTCATTTCTTAAAGCTGATACTGTCTCAACATTCTCTTTCTTTTTATGCTTCTTTGATGCCACATTTCTGGTCACTGGAGTTGATAGTGTGAATTCCGTATCCTCCAGTTGTGCATCAGGCCTCAAATGCTACAAGAGAAGTAATGAAAAGAAAAAAGGCATCCTTTGCTGTATTCTGATCACATTCAGGAACATTACAGACAAGGAAATTCTGAGGCAGGGTAAAAATACCATACAATGCTTAACTATAAAGCAAGTTAAAAACTCCTCAATACTTCCCTCTATAACTTGGTCATAAGGTTTGCAAGTAATTTGCCACTTCTTTACCAGCTATTTAAATTCTTTAGCTTGCCCATTTAAGGCTATCACTCACCAGCTCACCTAAGCACAGCTAGGAATTTTCATTTAGCTTAATTGTAAAATTTTAATTGCTTAAATTTGATTTTCTTGTCAATACAGACAGGCTGCACTTCTTCAGAGACTTGTCCAGCTCTAGCCTAGGTCTGAGACCTTGTTTGTCGCACCCTGGTTTTTTTCTGTTGGTTTTAAAATCCTTCTTTACTCATTTTCTAGATGATCAAAGCTCAAGTTTTAGTCAATTACCTACAGCTAGAGGAAAGCACAATGTATATTCACCTAGATATTTAAAACACTTCTTTACTCTGTTTGTAACTCCACTAGGCTAGGGTCTACCAAACATTTACATATACAGTAATTTTTATGTACAATGAAAATAAGATCTTTTGGATTAAGAACACTACATCAAACACTTGCTTTGTTCCATGAGTATTTATACTAAATTCCTCTAATGTAGATTCTTCAAACAGTGAAACTGTATCTGTAAATTCCATGAATACAAATGCACATGGCATTTCACTGCACTCTGGCATACCTTCACACCAGTTTTTTCAGAGTGGAAAGAAATATTCAGTTGAAATTCCACTGCACACTTAAAAGTAAGATTTCTTCAGAAAAGAGTGTCATTAAAGTCTAAATCTAATTTCTTTCTAATAATAATGGAAGTTCCCATGAGGGTGACCTAAGTTTTATAATATGACTTTAAGGTTGTTGTAGATTTGTCATTTGTATCAAAAGCAGAGTGAAACTATTCTCAAAGCACCATTGCCAAATCATCTTTCTTGATCTGTGTCAAGAATAGAAGCAACTCACAAAAATAGCCACCTTTGAATTCAAGGCTTGGACCACAACCTCTTTTTACCAAAAGCCCTAGTAATAATCTGGAAAGAATCCAAGAGAAGAATGGAGTAACGTTTGGAAGAGGGCTGGATAAAGGGAAACACATATATCCACTAATTGGTACTACCAGTTGGAACCCTTCATTTGACGGCTAGCTCAGCCCCCACAAAAGCTGTCAGTTATTAAATCAAGGGATTTGTAACTTCAGCCATGATTGCTAACTTTCATGGTTCACACCACATACAAGAAGATATATATCAAAGCATCCTTAGTTTCTAACACCTTTTGTTATTTACAGGAAACTCTTCCCAAGGACTTATTTCATACCATTTCAGTGAAACTGTACACAGTCATTTTAAATTGTCAGTGTTTGGCTGAAATGGACACTGTTTCAGGAAGCTGGAATGGATGACATTTTAGTAACCTACGTTCTGCTGGTAGGTAAGTTTCTGTTGGCCCACGATCAAGGATCATGAACAGATCTCTCATTACTACTGGAATAAAGAGCTCCCTGATAAGCTGCCAGAACTTCTATGATGCCTTATTCAAAAGCCCTTACCAGAGGGTTGCTATGTACAAGAAGCTAGGAGCCTGATACTGTAGTTGCAATCACATTCCATTAAACATGAATTCATGATTAGGATTCCTCGGCTACTGTGTTGCAGATGTAATTCATGGCATGGTGAATATTTTGCAATATGTTTCCACATCAAACTGCTTGAAGTCAAGCAGTATTCTGTAGAAGCTTGTGCCACCAAATTCAGAAATGGCTAAATTAAAGGTTCACTTGGCTTGGTTTTCTTCACATCAGATCAGGTCCAGCTAGAGAACTTTGCTAGCTGGGTGTTTTGGCAAATTCAGTTGATATTCACCCAGTAGCTACATGCAGGCAAGTTAAATGTGTCCTGAGCACTGCAGGAGAACTAACAGATTACTGTATTGCGTAGATATGAATTTCACCATCATCTGGGTAGGCATAATGCATATGTTAATTAGTAGTATTTGCCAATTTACCTTGGACATCATTAGAGATGAAGTAGCTTCACAGTATCAGCACAACTGATAGCGAACCTCCACCTTAATCATCAGAGTGTAGAAGGCTAACCCACCATGATCACAGAAATCCCATTATGCATATTCAGTTCATGATCTATTATGCAGCTCTAGTAATCCTAGAATTCTCATCTCAAAAAAGCTGTATGGGTGAACCGAAACGATTTACGTGCGACTGAATCAGATACATAAAGTACTTTTTCTGACTGCTTGTTTCTAACACAGAAAGCAGCACATTCAGACCATTTCACAAATGGTTTGTCTCAAGGGGGAACACCTAACACAAGCCTGCAATTCCACTGAATGCTTTGGAATTTGTCGAATAGACTAGTATTTCAGACATCATATATAGCTGCAATATATGTATGGTTATATATGACATTGCAAGGAGTTTAGAAACTTTAGCCATGTTCTGAACGGCCCTATCACTACCTAACTACAGGAATAGAAATTCCCCTAATATATACAAAACTACTTCAGAATCCCAATCAGCAGAAAAATAGCAGCAACACATTTCCCTTATTCAAAGTAAACAGCGTCCTCTCTAGGATTATGTTCTCAAGTAAAACAGATGAGAAAGGGATGACTCCCTCTGATTTGATCACCAGCTCACATAGTGCCCATATCATCTCAGAGAACACTGCCTAGGTGACATAACATGATGTAGCAAAATATTTTCCTTACCAAATGCAACCCCCAAGGTACAAAAATACATAGAGGCAAACACAGAGTGCAGTTAGTCATCACAGAAGAAGATCTGGAATGACCATCTAGGCCAGAAAACAGGGGATTTGAGCCCATTAATAAGGAGGGATTCTGTGAGGCACTTGATGCATCATAATCTCCCAGGTGGCTATTCCAGTAATGCCAATCCATAGAAGTAGCTCAGCTTGCGAAATCATGCTAATGAGAAGACAGAACTCTTTAATGACCAAGACTTTGGCTGACTGTGTACTTCACAGAATATTCTGAGTTGGAAGGGACCCTCAAAGATCACCAAGTCCAACCCTTACGTGAATGGGCCATATGAGGATCAAAACCCCCTTGATGTTGTGAGAACCATGCTCCAATTAGCTGAGCTAAACTCAGGCTCATGCTCTCTTCCTGATGTTTAGTGAAACAGAATGTTTCTCCAGGCAGAGCTTTGTCAATGAAGAGAAGGATTTTAAGCAAGATGCTGTCCTGCGGAACTGAAGTTACCTCAAGGCCTGTCAACATCATGGTACTGACATGCTCTGTTGGACATGGAAACCTTAAACGAAGGCACTTGCCACGAGCCTTCTTGGATAGAAGCAAGAGGTACGTTGCAGACATGTGGTCGTATTTCCACTGTGGGGTCAGGGAGAAAGAAAGAAAAAGTATTTTAATCTCCTCTTTGGAAACATTGCAAGTACAAGTCAGGCTCAGGCTTCTGAAAATTTCTGTGTCTCTAGAAGTTTTTATACCTGATATGCAACCCTAATTACACTTAAATGTAATTTCAGACTTCAAGTGATTTGTATTATGTGCCTGAGATCAAGAAAAAACCACTATGTTGGTTGTTCCTTTGTAGTTTGTAGCTCATGCAGTAGCATGGAAATGCTGGAGTAAGGAGATATCCACTGAAGTTAATGCAAACCTAATAATTCAGTTGATCAAATACTTCAGCCAGAGTATAAATTTTTTGGAAGTAACTCCTGCCCATTCTTTTCCAAGTGCCAACTTTTTGCATGATTTTCAGCAACTCTGCATGTGTGAGGAACACAAACACCACTTTTGATGGTTTTGCAGCATAGCACAGTTAGTTTGAATAACTTATAAGGGATTAGAAGTCTTCCAGTAAATTACTATGCAAATGTCATATACCTATTTGGAAGGACTTTTCCTTCTGAAGACAGGTTATTCTGATTATTTGCTATAACTGAAGAACAAGGAGAATTGACTCCATCAATCTACTGAAAGTATTACACACATTTTAGAAGTCTGTTTCTGCTACAGTTATGTGGAAAACCCAAGTGTTTTTAAAAACCCAAAACTATTGTCACTGCTAACAAGTACAAAGAAGCAGAAAATTCAGTTTTAAGGAAGAATTTTCAGATTCAGGTAAAAGCTAGAGTACACATCATGCTTTAGGTCTTTTCAACAACCTGCAGTGTTATTGCTAACATTTGCACAATTCTTTTAGAAGTATTCAGTTCAACTCTGGTCATTTGTAGTTGAAATTGACTAAACATACTCAGTATTTTAAAAAAATCTGTGAATAGTAACTCGATAAACCGCTGTATTCTGTAGACTGCCTGGGTGTTGCTCTGATATTTTTATCTTTTTTTTATTTTCCTACTTTTTATTGAACCATTTCAAAGCAAAGAGCTAACCCAGCAAATGATAACTGTTGTTCAGCTATAAATTTCTACGAGTCTATTCTGACTTTCAGAGATTCAGAAGGATTTTACCATAGTGGGAAATAACAGTAAGATTTCGGAAACATGAAGATCACAATTAAAGCAGAAAAAGAACTAAACAAATGTGAACTTCCAAACCAGTAGCTTGTAGTTACAAGCTACAGGCAGTTTATAGAGTTCTGCAGGGGTTCCTTAAATCTGAAATGTATGTAAAATATCATACTTGGGAATAACATAGTATTGGTTGGATAACGCAGTAAATTTATTTACTCTATTACTGTATTTAATTACTGTAAATTATTAACAGATACTTCTTACCTCTGTTATTAATTGCAATATAGTCTCCCTGCTCTGCTCATGAAACACAGAAAGCTCCGTTACACAGTCCTCATCAAGATGTCCCAGCTGCAAGAACACAATGCATATTGAAGTGTGAGGTTTTCAAGTTGCCCCATAATCCACATCTGACAGCAACACTGCCCTGAAACCCATTGGGCTGAGTCAATAGTCAATGATTATTTTAGACCTCGTATTTCAAATGTTTAGCATCATAGCTAAACATTGGAGGAAACAGACTGAAAAAGTCATAGAACTTCAACAACTTCACAGCCTGGATCCTCACAGGTGAGAGCTTATAAATTCAAATAAGCCACCCAAAAGCAGGTAAGACTTTTACTAGAATGGAAGCCACGCTTTCATCTGTCTATAAATATCCAAAGCTACAAGCCATGCCCATCTCTACTAGAGCCAGCTTGCACTGATGGTGCAAGCAGTCAAACTGTTCTTTACCTAGAGTAACAGTGGCATCTGGTGGCAATAGGAAGCATTGCCGGTCAACATGCAGGAACTTCTCAGTACTTTCTGCTGACAGCCACATTACTTTGGTTTTTTTCCTCTACATACTGCCTTTATCTCTCACACAAGTAAACAAGTGACAGAGAGACAGGATGAATATTCTTTTTAGGAAATTTGAATTTTTATTCAAATTTTCATTGAGGACTGCATACAAGATAAACCATAACCACATCTAGCATGCCCTTCAGAATATTTGCTTTTTGCACATTAAATGAAGTATTGATCAAGCAGCCTAGAGAAGGAGCTGGCCATTCATATGTGGAAGTACTTCGTGTTTTGATGAGAAGTCAGTTACTCTGCAGATTCAGCTGCAGAATATGGTGAAAACACACTTGAAATTTCTGCTCAAGAGAAATCAAGAGCAAGTAATAATATTTCGACAGCTGAAAGAATCAGAAAAGAACTACAACCATCTCAAAGCTCATCTTGTAACAAACAATTTCATACCACACACTATGAGGATGGTAGTAAGCCAACAAATATTACATGAAATGCTTTAGTATTCATTGGACCAGAGTGCTTACTGGGTATTTACTTTGCCACTGAACAGCATCAGAAAAACCTTGCATAAGCCAAGGGTGACTTAACAGGCGTTGGACTGTAATCCGCTTCTTTGGGTCAACCTGGTGGGCAATAAAAATCAAAGTGATACTTAAATTGTGGAGAAAAAGTGAAGAAACAATTGATGTTCTACACAGAATGTTAGGGTGGTTAGGGGCAAAACCAGAAACCAAAACTGTTTCAGAGCTTCACCAAAAGGAAGCTCACACTCAAAGAGCTTAGCTGTGAAGAGCAGCAGTTACAACAGATCTCCCAGGGAGATGCAGCATTGGCTAGATCCTCTTGTTTTAATTAGCACTTAAAGAACCACCAAATGCATGCTGTTTGAAGACTTTGTTAAATCATTTAAACTTTGCCTAATTATTTTTGTAATCAAACATTTTTCTCAAAGATTTTTCAGCTGAAGGCAATGATAATCTTTTCTTCAAAAATGTGAAAGAATTAAACTTATTTAAACAGAGAATGTTTTCTAAATATTCATTGAAGTAATGTTTTGAACCAATTCAACAGTACTTTATACATCTATTGAACAGAAACAATGCCTTTACCTGCAGCATTTGGTCAAGAAGCAGTGTACTGCAAGGAGAGAGCCATTTTGGAATACTGTATTTTCCTCTCTGCAAAAAAAAAAGAAGAAGACTTAGAAGTAACACTGAATCTCAAAAGGAACTACTAAATTACTTGGACAATAGTGACATCTGTACTTTGTAAAAAAAAAGAAAAGCAGGAACATGTGAACTCAACTTAAAGAATGACATGGCAGTACTAAAATCCAGCAGCATTAGTAAGGAAAATGCCATGTCTGAATCACCAGCTGCAGTTTTCATCCTCTCTGCTTGTGTGACACTTCCATCTCCATCCACTTTTGCAGCTAACCAGCTCCTTTCTCCATTGCCTTGTTTCATCATATTAATTCAGTACTGAGGTTCTAGAAGTGCAAACATACTGAAGTATGAATGACTGATATTAGCACTTTGCAACATGAAGATTCCCTGAAGTCACAACATGTCAGACAAAAGTACAGCACCCTCAGTATTAGCATATTCTTTTTTGAATAGGTTACATCTAATGCTAAACTTTTAATCTCATACAGTAGACAAGAGAAAGGTTACAGATCTATCACGTGAGATCTTTTTCAATATAATTATTTACTGTTGGTTTTCTTTCATTTTTGATTAGAAGAAAATTGACAACAACTCCCAGATGTGAGGTGTAACAGTAGCTAGAAACCAAACCAAATTCACCACCAAGAATCATTTATTTCTCAAGGAAAACTGAGATAAAAATAAAAATCAGTAAAGTTATTGTCAAATAATGTAACTATCATTTTGTAATGGCAGTTTTCTTTCTACAGACAAATGCCTTAATAAAAAAACCAGTTGGTATTAGATGCAGCTACCTTTCTAGGCAGAGTATGTATTGCTTTGACATCACAGATTAAAGAATTTCAGTTACATCTTTACAGACACTACTAGTAAGTTATTTATGAATAGTTCTGCAGGCTGCTTTACAATACAGCTTTACTATGAAACTAAGTAACACAGGTTATCTACATTTCGTTTTTAGTGTATTGCTACAGAACATGACATAACAAAGAGCAATTCTCATCTATTGTACTTTGGGAAATACTGCATGGTAAATAGATTGTGATATCTGCCAGGTGCATAAGGTCATACCAGAAGTAAATTTTTTTTACAGTAGTTGTATCACAGCTTGATTTTTCAGTCAAAAAGTCAAGTCACTGATTTAAGTATTCACAAATGAAGAGATGTGGAACTTCCCAGGCAATTAACACTGCATGTGAGTCATATGGTTTTAAATAGATTCAAGCAGCAGATTAGACTTGGAGCAACAGGTTTAAGATGAGATTACAAATTTCAGGATTTAAAATATGTAAAATTAAATTCCACAACAGTGGGTATCCTCATTTGAAATAACTTTCAATTCATAACCTCATAAAATTAAAACAAATTCAGAGTGGAAATAGCAAGTACGCATCTTAACACCTGTGACATGATTGGTTTTTGACTGCTTCCAGACTAAGCTTTAAAACCTTATTTGTTGTTTCAGCTCACTTCAACACATTCCACTGGCAGACACTGCGTCACTCCGAACAACTCAGTTCATAGCTCCTGTCCATGATGGACAATGCCAACTACACAGAACCATTTTTGACATTCTTAATTGAGATCTCCATCTCACATCTGAGTTCTCTGCTCAGTGAATACCTCAAGCAGTTGGATCATTTACCAGGTTCTGTATCTTGGTGTAATGAGCACCAAAAAAGGGTTTTGTCATCCTATGACAGCATACTTAAAAGTGGACACATTCTCAATGTACACTGACCTTCTGGGTAGACAACACAGTTCACACCACAAGCAGAGAGGGAAAGGCTGCTCAAGTCTATTAAAAACCCAGCCGTGTCCACTTTATAGCAGTTTTACTGAGAAACTCTAAGTGCTTACTAGCATTATTTGGACAACACTCCTAATCATATAGTTTAGTTTAGATGGTCTTGCAAAGAGCAAGAAGTTGGACTTGATGATTCTGTTTGCTCTTCCAACTCAAGGCATTCTATGACTATATGGTTAGGGAAGTCAGGTAATTTTAATGGCATCTCAGCTGAACATTTAGCACCTTTACACAATCTCTTTGGATTAGATAGTCTTTGCTTATTTTTTCCCTTTTTTTAATTTGTTAAACTCAAACTAAGCTTCCTAGAGATCTTCTGTTCAAGTGTACTCCAATTCCAGATCAAAAATCCACGCTCTGGTGAAATAATCAGGTGCTTTATAGAGCTCAGACTGTTACGCACCCAGAAAACATTTTCTGTGCAAACCAGTGTCAGTTGCCCCCTGCCAAAGTAGTCCTTGAATACTCTCAAAGAGGGATTTTTTGGCGTTTTTTAGACATACCAGACTCTTGGTGAAAAGAGAATGAGGCAGAGGAATCCAAAGCCATTACTCTACACTGTTGTTCACCATCCCACTCAGAGCAAGCTTTATCAACACAGATTTTTATGGCAGCTCAGAAGTGGCTGGCAGAGGTGAATGTGTGATGAGGAACAACAGCTGTTTAACCACATCAAGAGGAGTTTACAGGGAAAGAACCAATGACTTAATTATACTATTATTATATTATTCATTCAACTCCTTTTGGAGAAGGAAATTATAATAGCAGATGCAGAATCCTGCTTTTCCTAAGCATAAGAATGGCTGATATTCAAGAAGAGTATTTTTAGTAAATTCATACAATACAGGGAGAAGACAGATAAACACTCAGATATAAAAGTCCAGCCAACCAGCAAGAAAATGCTTTTCCTGAAACTCAGTTTTCTACTGTATCATAGGACCAAGCTAGAATACTGCACAGGCTGAGGGAAAACAGAAACAAATCCATGAAATACTGATCAAAAGACTACCAAAGCATAACAAAATTCAGCAGATAAGCCTTTTTTCTCAAATCAGAAAGCAAAAATCTCCCATAATGCTTAGTGAATTCCTGCTCCTCATGTATTCTAGTATCATCAATACCTACCATGATCTTCCTGTAGACAGCCATGACATTATCATCATCAAAGGGGAGAAAGCCACACAGCAGAGCATACAGCAGTACTCCCATACTCCAAATATCTGCCTAAAAGATAAGAGAGAGCTCACAAACTTCATCTGTCTAAAATGGCTTAGAAACCGATCACATGGTGTCCTTCTGGTAAAGCCCACATATAACGTGTGGAAAGTAAGTTCCTTAACTCTAGACAGAACTCTTATAATCCAAGTGAAAGCACACAATTTCCAATTCACTGAAACTAGAACACTAGTAAAACCATTACCCTTTTCCTTAGGTTGCCAAATTGCTGCATTCAACCTACAAGGATTTCACTGACAAAAAGGAAATCAAACTCAACAGAAGGGATTTTGCAAGAAAAAGTATTAGTGATTATGGCAGCTGTCAGTACAGTTACAATCAGCTTTAAACAATACTGTTTCTTCTTTGTATAGACATGACAAGGTCTATGTGCCTCATACTGCAACTCCCACTTCAATCATAAAGATAAAGGAGGTTTGAGAAGCACTGACTTTGTGGAAAACAAAAAGAAAGCAAGAGTTAGAGGTCAGGGACAGTGGTACAAAGGAGGTACATAAAAAAAGATTGTCTCTGTCGAAAAGCACAGACAGTTAGGAAGTTAGAGGAAATTGAAATTACAGCATTTTGAAGGGATTGACAAGGGCATGTAGCAGATCCAAATATTCTAGACGTGGAATCAAAGCTGGATAAATGCCACAGTTTTTCTTCTCCCTAACTTTACTACACTGCACAGTACAAAGAGCAAGTTTTCATACAAGATTTCAAAGGCAAAGTACACAACATACTGAGACTGCACAGAAATTTGCAACAAGATTTGGATAATTAACAGAACAAACTGTTGCTTGGAATAATGCGGTAGAAGGAGGTTATTTTTTGTAGAGCAACACCTGGGGACAGTGAAGGATTGGTCAAGAAGCTAGGTGCAGAAACTGTGGTTAAGAGCTATTCCAGGCTGTGACAGCTCTCAGTCACACAGCTTCTGAGAGCCACTGAGGTAAAGTGACATTGAAGAAAGACACCAAGGGAGTGTATCTGAATTTCACCACCTTTAAATACATGGTGGGCAGGGAAAAAAAACGCCGTAACCCACTATTGTGTCACCTACCTCTGAGCCGATATATGCTTTGCCCTGAATCAGCTCTGGTGCTGCATAAGCTGGGCTTCCACAGCAGGTGTTCAGATGGTAATCAAGGCCACCCTGGAACAAGACAGAAAACTGATGACAAAGAAGCATTGGTTCTAACACAGATGGTGTCTTCTAGCAATAACATACTAGAGGCTTCATTTTCCAACGCTGTGTATATACAGTCACCTGCTTTAGTATAATCTATATCTTCACTAGGCAAAAACTGTACAAGACCAGGAGAATCCTATAAAAGTTCAGATCCCAAGCTGTTCCTTACCATTTCTGCAGCTCCTTTTGTGATAGGAATACTTTCCCTTGTGACCAGAAAGAAAACATGATGGAACTTGGGACTCAGTAATCCAAGAGCTACTGGGCATGAGGCTGGTTAGATATTTATATCAATATTTAAGGTAATAACTTAATGAAGAACCACTAAAATGTTACTGTATTAAAAACGTTTTATTCCTTAGCCTGGGCTTTGTTCTGAGCAGATCAGAGAGAGATGACATTGTAACACCAAGACGGTGGTCTAATACTCCTGATTTTCTGCAAGGTGCTTTAACTTGACTCAGCTAAAACAATCTGAGGACTTTGGATCAGCAAGACCTTCTTCCCATTAAATTCCTTCTTACCAGCACCCATCTCATATGTGAAGATGAGAAACAGGGCAGCAATGTAGAAACAAACTTTAAACTTGGTAAACAACTCAGTACAACCATGTGGATCCATAGGCTTTGTAAACGTAAAGGTAAAAGGAATCTATTTGATTTGATCCACAATCTCCACATATAGACAAATCTTATGCAAATGACACATGCCATTGAAAACTATTGGGGGCAAATGGACAACAACATCAGCTTTACAGTAACAGACCTTTGTGGGAGTAGATACTCTATACACAAGGCAATCTGTGCCTTATGTTGGGATGAAAGATGAAGTGCAAGAGGAAAAAAATATTTTGATATTCTGCTCAGAAAATGTAGAACTGGCTCACACTGTTAGGCCCTACCAAGCAATCAGCAGTGGGATGACAACTACACCAACAGCTCCAATTCAGGGCAAGGCTCTACACTGCACTCTGAAGTCATGCCTGCAATTTTTATGTGCACACTGTAGCTGATTAAGCTCTGCTACAAGTGCAACTGACATCCTTACCTTCGGCTTTGCACAAAGTCCAAAGTCTATCAGCTTCAGATTATGGTCCCCATCAATGAGCAAGTTTTCCTAGTAAAAGAGAAAGCGGTAATGAATTCTTCCATAGCACCAAGTATCCAAGAAACCACATTTTCTTTCACCTTATTTCTTCTTGCCATTACCAGCCATAATTTACCTAAAGCTCTCCTCTGGAGATTTTGACCTGTTGCTAATGAATATGTGCTATATTCCAGATGGGGAATACAAGTTCCTACCTGCTCAGAAAGGCCTAGGGGGCTGCTAGACAGAAAGCAAAAACTGTGAGGCAGCAGCCTGCCCTGGCAGAAAAGGCAGCCAGTGATATCCCAGGTGGTGTGAAAAGAAGCAGAGCCGGCAAGGTAGGGGAAGCCACTTGCCCTCTGTTCAGAACAGTGAGAACAGCACATCCCATTTCTGCCCACCGTCGAGGACAGGAAAGACACCAAACTGAGATAAGCTCTATGGACGGACACTAGCCTGTCCAGAGTGCTGGAGCACTTGTTCTGTGTGGAGAGATTGAGAGAAAGATGGTTTTTCAGGCTGTAGGTGACAAAGCTTCACTGGAGTCCTCATGGCAGTGTTTTAATTCCTACAAAGGGGGCAGAGACAGAGCCAGCCCCTCCACAGAAGCACATGGTAGGATGACAGTCAGCAAGCATCAGATTGACCAGTCTGAATGTCTGGTACTAAGAAAAAGCCTTTCTCATAAAAAAGGAAGTGAAGAGCTTAACAGGTTCCCCAGCAGCATTATGCTGTCTCATCCTAGAGAGAGGTCCAAGATATGACCGGATAAAGAAGTTTGGTCTGACACGGTTTTAAACAGGAGATAAAAGCAGAAGCCCCTAGAAGTCACTTCCCAACCAAGTTATCTCACAATTCTATGAATCCATCAGGTCTTCAGCAACAATCCAAATCCTTCCAAAAGGGACACAGAAGGCTTTGCTTGGAGAGCTCTTTGGATACAAGGATTTCATAAGCTGTCTAGTAAAATGCTTGTACCCTAAGAATTTGCTTTTCTCAGTTATCAGTGACTCTGAACATGCAAACTTCTAACCACTTCTAGGAGAAATGGTCTCAAAGCATTCATTCTACGGTGACAGCAAAGCTACAGGATCAATCTTGTGGCATATCCCTCCCCCTGCCCAGTCCTCACTTGTTTACATTGTGGAAGTCACATTTTCCTTTGATTTTCAGAACAGAACACTTTGCACAACAGAGAGGAACCATAATAACTCTACCTGGATGGAAGTTGGAATAAAGGGGATAGCAAAAATGCCTAACCAGCAGTCAAAATCAAATCTGTGTCTGCTCCACTCTCAACCAGAGTGCACTGTTCTGCTTCTCTTCCAGAAGAAGCTCCTTCCTCAGATACAGCTACATCCAGCTTAGTTGAAGAACAAAGCAGTAAGTAGAAATAACACACTTTCAGCAAATGTTAGCTAAAGAGCTCTAAGCACAGGAGAACAGAGAAGACAACTCACACCAGCTACACTCAGAGAAATAAAAGTGGGTCTTCATTATTATTTGTGCAAATCCAACTACTGTTTAGACTTACTGGTTTGAGATCCCTGTGGGCATATCCCTGACTGTGCACATAAGCAATTGCTGAAACAATCTGCCGAAAAAATACGCGAGCTTCCTCCTCAGAAAGGTGATCCTTCGAAATGATGTAATCAAACAGCTCTCCTCCAGGACAGTACTACATGAAAATAGGAAACAAAAGAATACATTTGGGATACAGTCATGAAATGTAAACATGAACAAGGGCACTGGACAACAAGAAGGCTTTCTCTCTCCTTCCCTCTGCTTAATTCCAGCAGCACCCAGGCATGCCCCAGGCCAGCGTGCAACAGAACCAACAAGCCCAAGAGACCAACTCTTGCCCGATGCTTGCCACAGCTATATCACATTACCAGCACAGGCAACAGAAAGTGCCCAAGAGGTGACTACTCCGTGGCACTTCCCAGATCCCGCATATCCTGCTGGTGGCTGCTTTTTGGAGTGTAAGGTGGGAATTAAATTCAGTTTGCTTATTGCAAACAGTGAAAACTGGCTTTTAAAATGAGACAAAACACACTGTCAGCTTCATTTTTAAACTACAGCACCTTGGACACTCTCATCATTGAGACGATTTTCTAAGAATTGTTTCATTTGGACTCTGCTATCATCTGCTGCTACAGCTAAACCCAGAGATCTTTGCCACAGCAGAAACACCATTCCTTACCTCTAAAACCATGATTATTTTCTTGGGTGTCTCAATCACATGATACAACCGGCAAATGTGTTGGTGGCTCAAGTTCTTCATGGCACCGATTTCTAATTTAACACGAGGCAAGTCATCCTAAAAGATCACAATAGCAAGGTATGAAATTGCCAATTAGTTTGACAACCTGTACATCACAGTAAGCCTGCACATCAGAACTGCTCAAACTCAAACCAGCACCAGCTCTGTCACTGCTCCCCTGCCCTCCTCACACACTAGTCAGTAAAACACAAAGGGGAAGATGTACAGTAATGCTACCATTCTCATCAGCACTCCGTCTGACTTACAGTAGTTTATTTAGTTATTTGATATTTAAAGCTGTAACTGCTGCAGTTTTACAGCCAGAGAACATTGCACTCTCGACATGAGGGCACAGGATTTGTGATGCTGTTAAAATTCTTTCACGCCTACAGCATCTACCACCAGCCCACAACGACAAGTCACACACATGCTCCTGAGAACTCCAAAGGAACAGCACATTACCAGCTCTGAAACATCTCTTGGATTACCTGTAAAGCAAGCTTGTCCATGATTTTTATTGCAACTTTTTCACCAGTGAGACGATGTCGCGCAAGTTTAACCTTTGCAAACCCACCTAGAATTTGAAACAGAGATGTATAAAGCTCTGCATGGTGACAAGCTTTCTCACCCGTGATCTCAGTCGACCTGAAGCAAATACCATATGCACAGCATACAGCATCTTCGCTAGAGGAAGAAGCAATTGCTGCTACCACCTTCCAGTTATATTTCCACAGTTCCGCCCCGCAAAATACACCGAGAAAACATGACCCACAGACTCTGAAGTAACAGTTAATCTCTCACATAAACATCGAGGTGAGCGGACACATCGCACAGACTTGTTTGCACTCACAGACTGAGCCCACCTGTGCCGACTGTTCGGTGTAATTCATAGTACTTGAGAATTTCCTCATAGTCATCTCCGGCCATTCTGCAGGACGCGGGCAGCTCTTCTCAGCACCTGCGAGGGAAGACCGCAGATACCGCTAATGCTTTCGGGCACAGGAAGAGACTCAGCAGCAGCCCGCAGTTCTCACGGGCCTGTCACGGCTGCCCAGCGACAGGCGCGGGAGCGCCGCGGTCCTGAGTCGCAGCGGCCAGAAGACCCTCGAGTCCCACCCCGTTTCTTGGGGCGCTACCGCCAGGAGCCCCCCCGAGTGTTACCCCGTCCCGACGCAGCGACCGCCCAGCGGAGCAGCCCAGAGAGGCCGTTACCGTTCAAATGCCCCGCTTCCGGCCGCCGCGATCGGAAAGCCAATCTCCGCGCGCCGCCAAGCCGGAACGGGCGTGCCAGGCACGGGCATGCCGGGAGGGAGGCATGGAGGGAGGGAGACTGGGAGTGCTCGCTGCCCCAAGGGGAAGGTCTCTGCTGCTGGCTGGCTGCTAAGGGGGTGGCCTCAGCCGAGACCAGTCCCTACGGAGACAGAAAACAGAGTCTGCCGCTCCCAGAAAGGCGCAGCGATTGGGATCGGAGCGGGGACCGCGCCGCAGGGGCTGGCGCCAGGCACAAGATGGCGGCCGAGGCATTTTCTGCGGGCCGTGGTGCCTCCCCCTGCTCCCCGCGGTCTTTCCCACCCAAGCCCCAGCCTGCCCTGGCTGCAATTCCCAGCACCGCCGTTGGGCCTCTTGGCGTCGGCCTACCCGAGGCACGGTGTCTCCGGGCCGGAGCAGCTCAGGGCAAGCGGGAGTCTCCACTGTGAGGCATGTGTTTAATGACCATTAATAGACAGTAGGTTCATTAATGCAGTATTGCAGCTTTGCTGTGTACATGCGGAGAAACACAAGGCAGTTTGTATCCCCGTCTACCAGCTATTTAAAGTGGCAGGAAATGCGAGTGGGACAGGGTAGGACGCAGGAGTGAAAAAAGAGGAAAACACGAGAGGAGAAAGGGCAGCAAACATGAGAGGCAGAGTGGGAAATGCGAGTGAAATAAGGGGAGGAAACGTGAGGGGCAAAATGACAGGACATCTGAGGAGAAAATAGGGGGAGGAAACAGTCTGGGGAAAGTGCAAGAAGTGTCAGGGGGGAGCATATGGCAAAAATGAGGGGAGAAGGGCAGGAAGCATGGGGGGAAAACTGAGTTGCAAAATCATCAACTTATATCAAAATATCCACAGTGAAACTAGTCTGTGTGGCTCCCTCTGGACTCTGCACCAGCGTGGGGCCAGCCATATCTCCAGGTACCAGTCTGGCGCTGGTGCCAGTTCTCTGTCCATCCCTGTGCTACCATGTAGAACCACAGAACAGCCTATGCAGAGTCTGGAATACCCTCCTGAAGCGGGATGGCTGTTGCTGGCACAGAACCTGCTGTGTGCTGAGGGCATAGGCTTCCATCTGGCAAGGCAAGGCAAGGCTTGGACTGATAGGTGGCTGTGAAATAAATGAACCAGGCTGAAAAGTCCATTTATTTAAAAAAAACTGAACTAACTTTATTGAACAAGATTAACAACTGTACGGAACAGCAAACAAGCCAAGGATAAACACAAATCAACTAACAAAACTATTCTCAGATGGGAATTGGGTCCCTCTACCAGTCTGAGGTTCACTGAAAGACCCCAGGGTCTTTGGTGGGGGGGAGGGTAGCTTTTGTCCTTAACCCTTGGTAGGTGGAGCCTATTTGGCTCTCGAGGTTCACTGGTCTACCTGGTGATTTTCCCCACCTGCTGCGTTGTCTTATTGGTGGTGCCTCCTTGATGTAATGCCTTTCTAGAACTCTCTTTACTCTGTGTCATCCAATTGGTGTTTTCCCGCCTTGATGTAATCTCCTTTCTGGAATTCTCTTCACCCTGCATCGTCCGATTGGTGGTTCCCCCACCTTTGTCCTGCCACCTTCACCACTTGTCCAAGAACACATCTCCTTCTCCTGTAGAATTGAAAACCTTCATACATTTCCACATTCCACAAATTTGCAACATCATTATTACATTATCAATATCTTGCTTACTTAATAAAACTCTTTTGCAACCCTTAGAACTTTAAAACTTTGTAACCATATCCATAACAGATGTGCAGGCAAAATGCCTATGCATCTCAAGGGGCAGCATCAGAGAGCCCCTTTTCTGTAAAAGTACATGATCTTGTTCTCTTGGGACAGCTTTTTGTCACTTGCATCTTCCCCTTGGGACAGGCCCTGGACACTGTAGACTTCCTCTAGGGACAGATCTTAGTTGATGTAGTCTTTCCACTCTTCCTCCTCCTTGGCAAAGGCTCCGTCCTTGGACTTGGCACTAATAGGACAGATATGTCCACTGTCCCTGCCCACTGCCTGCTATGGGCATGGGCTTCCAACAAGCAAGGTGAAGGACTGGGTGAGCAGCAGGGGCTGTGTGGTGCAGCTGGCCGGCTCTCTGCCCCTGCAGCTGTGACCTGCACTTGGAAGGCCAAAGAAGCTGTTGTTACTGGTGCCTCTTGTGCCTCAGGAGCTAGAGGTGCATGCTGCTCCCCTTCCTCAGAAGCTCTGGCCAGAGCTGGCTCACAGGCTGTGGCACCCACTGGGGCAAGAGATGCTCAGATCTACCTCTCCTGCTACCTCTGTGACCGTGCCGCTGAGACAGCTAGGCCCCCTCTGGGTAACAGTGTGAGGGTCCTCATTGTTCACTGGAGATGTCCCAGGTGTTGTAGCTGATACCATCCTCTGATTGGGACAGCTTTTGGCCTTTCTTGTCTTGTTGATGAGACAGGTTTTTTTCATGGTCATCTTCCCTTTGGGAGAACTCTTTGTCATTGCAGTATTCCCCTTGGGACAGGTCCTGTTCTGTGTAGTTTTCCCCCTTGGTACAGCTCTTGGTCTATCTGGTCTTCCCCCGGGAGAGCTCTTGGTCTCTTTCCTATTCCTGTTGGGACATTGTCTTTCCTATGGGAGACCTCTTTGTCATTGTCATTTTCCTACTGGGACATGCTTTTGACCTAGTCATCTTCATTTTGGGACAAGTCTGTGTTGTTTGTCATTGTCCTCTTCCCTTTTGGACAGGTCTTTGTCTCTCGTGTATTCCCCTTGGGACATCTCTCTGTCATTCCCATCTTCCCCTTGGGACACATCTTTGTCATTGTTGCCTTCCCATTATGACAGCTCTTTATCAGTGTAATCTTCCCACTGGGACAGCTCATCATCTCTCCTGTATTTGCCTTGAGACAGCTCTTTCTCTTTGTTGTTTTCCCTTCAGCCAATTCTTGATCTCTCTTGTCTTCATTTTGGAACAGCTCTTTGTTCTTGATGTCTTCCCTTGGCATAGCTCTTGCTATCCATCACCTTCCCACTCTTTCTCCTCCTCAGATAAGGTGGCACAATTATTTGGAAAATTTGGTTCCAGAAGCTCCAGCATCTTCTCGTGACTCATTATTTTTTCAAAATCCTGGAAAATTTGTCTGGCTTTACTGAGCAGTAACAGTCTGTGCTCTGCACAGGCTGTGCTTCTCGTCTTCGCCTCCTGCGAAGGCTCTGGCTTGGACAACACAACACAACAGTCCTGTGGTGCACCAGCAGAGACCTGCTTCTCTGTCCCAGCACCATGTCCCTGCATCTCTGCCCAGGGAAGGTGATGTAGTAATGCTGTGTGCCCAGTCGCAGTGTTCTGCTGGCTGCTGGCTGTGTCTCTGGCTCCCTTGTGGGGAGTGTCATGCACAGGGATCTGTTTCTTGTCCTTTGTACCTTCAACATGGACTTCAGGCTGGTGTGGTGTAGCCCTCAAGCTCTGAACATGTGTGGCTGTGGCCTGCTCACTGTGGGTGCCCTGAGCAATGAGGGCAAGCAGTAGGTGGCTGTTGTTGGCTGTGGTGATGGCCATTCTCTTGCCCCTGGCAGAAGCAGTCAGCTGCTGGCTGCTGCTGGCAGAGGAGGTAGCTTGTGTGTGCCAGAGTGCTGCCACCTGTATTGCTGTCAGATGAGCTGTCTCTTCCTGTGTCACCCTGGTGCAGATGAGGCAGTGTCAAACTCAGCCTTGTTTTGAATTATTTACGGAGTCATCAAGATTCTACTTCTCTCTTTCCTGCTTTATTTCTCTCCTTTCTTGTTATGTCTTGGCGAAGTACGACCATCATTGCTCTGTACCAAAGTCTG
>VZTZ01004957.1:0-54055 GCA_013400955.1 Drymodes brunneopygia
GGTCTGTTCTGTGGTGCCTGGCCCTGGCCCCTGGTCCCTCCATGCTGAAGTGTGCCCCAGAACCATCCCTGCCTGTGCTTCTACAGCGTCAGGAAGAAATCCCTGCAGGACACAATAATGTGCTTGCCTTGGACACTTCTTTGCATGGAAGCTCTTTTAACCACACCTGGGTCAGGATGTAAAGACACCGAGCATGAAAGGAGCAGCCTCCTCAAATGTTCCACAACACATTCCCCTTGCAGAAAAGACCAGCAGGGAAAGAGGGAAGAGTGGAAGTCATTCATGGCCATGGTCTGGGTAACTTTGTCCCCCATGGGAGAAGAAATCAGGGAAANCCCCTTCTATGCAGGCCTGGTGTAGGAGTTAAAGGCACCAAGCACAAAAAGAGCAGCCACCTCAACTCTTCCCCAATGCTTTTTCCTTGCAGCAAAGACCAGCAGGGAAAGAGGGACTTGTGGTGGGTAATCATAGCCTTGATCTGGGCACCTTTGTCTCCCCTGGGGAAGAACTGGGAAAACTCAGTGGGGGCTGCAGAGCTCCCTGGGACTGTTCCCAGAAGGGGCTGCCTGAGGGCTTTGCTCCTTACCTGAAGGTGTTGAAGGTGATTTCACGGTTCCGTTAAGAGATGTTTCAGCAGCAGTTTCTGACAAAAGGAAAAGAAGAGAGATGGCATCACTGGGGAACTCTTGGCATGCAGGACAATTTATCAGCACGTAAGTTAGGGGGGACCCCTGTGTGGCTGGGCAGCCACACCTCCGGGCATCCCTAACCCTGCCTTTTCTCTGTCCCAGGCCCCATGTGCCTTTGGTGTTATTTGTTCTCTCAGAGTCCTTCTCTCACACCCTGCTCTTCAAATCTTCCTCTCCAGCAGCAGCTTTGTACCCTCCCTGCCTTTCTCCTCCTGGTGACTTACACTGAGTTGCAGGCTCAACACACATTTCTCCCTGCAGCACTGGCTGTCAGAGCAGGCTCTGAGGCATCCCATCCACCAGGACACAGCCTCTGCCCTTAGCACTATATAATATAATATAAAGAAATGAGTTCAGGTTTGAGAGGTTTGCTTGTTTGTTTTGTTTTTACTAAATGAAAGAAGAACAAATAATAAGTCAGCCTTGCTGGTAAATGTGTGATACTGACAAATGGCCAGTTTGGATCACGTAATCCAACTTTAATCTGAATTAGTTAGCTATTATTATTATTATTCTTTATTAATGATCAGTAATTAGTCATTAATTTAGGAGTTAGGTATAAACTTATTTACTCTGTGTGAGTGCTGCTGCCATCATAATTTAATCTAAAGCAGTAGTAATATGCAGCTGAAAGACTAATGTATTTGTGGCTAAAATCCATGTCACTATTACACTCTGCACATCTCAGCAGACATTTGAAAAACAGACCCCACTTTTCTAGAGCTTTATAGGGCTTTGAAAATCCAAAGTGAGGAAAACTTTCTACACTTTTTTTTGATGGTCAATGTATCTCACACAGAAAAGGCACCTGCAAAAGACAAGGAATCCATTAGCCTCCTCTAGGTGTAGGAGAAACATTAGTAATTGTGCCAGTTCCCTGCCAGGTCTCATGCCTCCATTGGTCATTGAGTTCTATAAACAACATTATTTGCTCCCCAGTCAGTGTAAATGTATATTTTTCCTATAACTATGACAATAGGAATCTCTGCTGGCCACAGGCAGTGGATGTTGGAACAACAACCTGTTACAGAGCTAGTGCTTTTTTTATAACTGTTAGAGCTGGGAGGCTCTGGCTAACCGTTGTCCAGGAGTACCCTTTGGACTCAGGAAGAACAGCATCCATGGTGCCAGCAGAGTGCATGGGCTGCAGTTGAACCTTGTGGATGGGCTTGACAAAGGTAGCCTGAGCAAAGGTGGCTAATTTATGGCTCTGTGTGCCTAGATCTAACCTTCTGTGTAAGGAAACAGGATTGTTAATGGGCTTGGGCATTACCTCAGTGATAAAGAAATGGATGCTACCACCAAGGTTGTACAACAGCAGAGACATCTGGCTGCTGAGCAGGGCAGGGCCTTTGCCAGGACTATTCAAATGGACACATCCTGCACAGCTTTTACAATGTTTGCTGAGAATGAAAATAGTTTCTGGGCAGATCTATCCTGACGCAAAGTCTGATCAAGTGAAATATGGGTATTGCTTTCAGTAACTCATGGCTCAAGATTTGTCACATCTTGCTGTTACCTACAAGCCTCCAATCAGAAAATCAACCAACTGACAATCTTGAAGACTTCTATGCTTATGACTTACAGCTGAAAATTGGTCTGTAGCATCCTGTGGATGTTGCTAGAAATAATCTGTTCATTCACAGTAGTCAACAGAGATCCACAACTGTCTGCTATCAGTTGCAAGCTTAACAGGTCTTAATTTGGCTGATATCTCTGCAATTTTATCTTTGTATTAGCTAGGAGTTCCTGTCCTCTCACAGCTTCAAGTTGCCACAAAACTCTTCATATAGGTGCTTTACTTCTGGAAATGTCTTCATCCCCTCCTACCCCTCACTGAGTACCAGGAAAAGGCACGTTTGGCCGTAGGCTCTGGCCCACAACTACTAACCTTGGCACAATGCCAGAAAATGTACTAAGTGGCTTAAGGAATGACACCTTTATTTTGAACAGACTGTGGTGCAACCCTCTTGAGAGCTGGTGGTGATGTTTCCATTAATTTATTTCAACAGGAAGGAACAAAAGCTCTGTGAGCCAGCTCAGGGGGAGCTGCTTTCCAGACTGGTTGCTTAAGGAGCCTCTGGCCAAAAGGGTACTGGGGTGGAACAGTTGCAGCTTTTGTTATGACTGTAACAGAGCTTGAATTACCTGGGTTTAGTATGAAAGTCCTGAAAACTGCTCTTGGAATAGGCTGAATTAGGTTAATCATAAGCACCAGTGATTTTCCATTGTTCTGCGAACAAGGAAAGCTGTTGGCTTGCAGTGGCATCTTTCATCATTAATTAATCAAAATCTAGACATGCTGAATTGTGTATCACAACTGACTTCTCAACAGCTGCTGAAAGTACTAGAAAATCCATTCACTGCCACACAATAGCTGCCTTGATAAATCACAAAACAGAAGATAGTGTTTCTTACCTTTCAAAAGGCTCAACACCAGGCCGAGCCACACAACGAGGAGCACAGAGCGTCTCATTGCCACTTCTGTTGCTGCTGCCACTTGCTGCTAAGCCTAAGAGAAAGTGCCTTTCTCTTCTGGTATCAGCTCATTTAAGGTCCCAGCCACAGGTAGAGAGCTCAGCCCTGAGCTGACGTCATGGTGGCAAGTGGCAAATGATAAATTCAAGCGGTGTTTTTCTTCCTCCTCAGGCTGGGAGGAGATTTCTGGACCTGCAGCGTTCTTCCTTTCAGTCATAAATACTTGAGATCTGTTGACACAAGGAAGTTACTGCTAAATAAGCTGACATGGGAACTGACAGCACACCAGCTATCCCCTGCCAGCTTTCCACACCAACACCTCCCATGCAAATTAAATGAAGGGTGCAGTGTAGTCTGTTCTTAAAGTGGAAGAGGTGACCCCATCCCAAGGTGTGCTAATTATGCACTTGGAAAACAGAACCTGGGATCCACATGCTCACTTCCCTTGCAATAAATTACCAGTACAGACAAGCTTCATTCCTCAAGCTCCACTTATTTTTTCTTATAAGCAAAATCTTACACCAAAGCACTTCTTACTGCTTAACAGGGTAAAAAGAAACAGAAAGCACCTCCATATTTGGCATCAAAGAAACAGGACTGTGTTGGCCCTTCTGGCAGTGATCATGGCTACTTTGTTTGCTGCCCTCTTATGTGTGTTGCAGGCTCACTAAAGTGGTGGGCCAAGAGAAGGAGGAGCAGGCAGGACAGTCAGCAGGTGTTTTTGTCTTTATCCAAATGGCAGCCTCTCTTTCTTGAGAGGAGGTGTATTCCTGCTGGACAGATATTTGTAACCAGGGATGATGAGGCTGGAGGACAAAGCCTACAGCAGGTCTGCTGGCTAGAAAGGCCTAGAAGGCCTAGAGGGCCATGAAGCAGGTAAAATAGGTTGGAGACTGAGACTTTTTAACATTGCATTCCAGGAAGCTTCTGAAATGGTCAGTGAGAGAGCAAGATGGGAAAAAATGTCTCTGTGGGCAGGATTTGGTTATCCCAAAGTCTCTCATTTTTAGCTGCCTCCCCTGTTCAAGTTCTCTAGTGTTCGTTCCGCTTTGTGCTCCAGTAAAATGCACAGCTTGAGATCAGTTGGGTCAGATCAGTGATTTCCAGTTCCTCCTTTTCAGGCAAAGGTGTAATTTCTTTCATTTTAAAGGTCTGAGTGACTGTATCCTGCCACAACTGCCAGCAAAGTGTTTCTCTGAAGTAAACACAGGCTATGCCATTATTATCAGACACAGACAAGAAGAATGAGCAACCCAGCAGTGTATCCCCTGCAAAGCCACTTCTAAAGGCTATGGAGCTATCTCCTCTGGCAGACTCCACTGCCAGCAACACAGGCAGGTTATGAAGACATTTCTGAATGCCAGGTAACAGCTCAGCATGGTAAATGCCTCTCCCTTCATCTGCTTTTGTTTGAGCTTCTGTTTTAAGAACGAGAAATGCAGTCTTGGGTAATCTCCTATATTGAGAGGGTGTATCTCCTTGAATGAAGCAGGGTGAGAGAGATCAGAAGTATTACTCAAGCCATTCCTGAGCTGGGGGTTATCTTAAACCTTTAACTTGCACTGAACCAGGAAACACTGCTGGCTTACAGACAGCAAAAATGGTTGTGTTGCCTCTCTGTGGGCACAGGGAGTGAGCAGCCTTGTCCCTCTGCAAACCTGCTCAGGATGCTGAGACAAATGTGGGGTGTTTTACCTGCACCTTCCTTTGTCCCTCTGTCCCTGAAGCTCCTCCAGTGCAACCTGCTCCCCACACCTATCCCTAGTCCCCACAGTGACCCCCTAGCAGCCCCCCTCTCCCTCTGTCCGCTGCTTCAGGCCATGCTGGCTTCAGCTCCTGCCCTGTTGCTCCTCCCTCCCAAGCCCATTGCTCACCCTAGATCATTCAGTTCCTCCAGGCCCCTCCTTAAAACTGCTTTTCCAGGGAGCTGACAGAATGAGAGAAGGAAATGCCTGGGAAATGTTTGTACCCAGTGCCCTGTGCCTCCCTGCTTGGCCAGTGTCCAGCCTCCACCTCAGGCCACCATCACCCTCCCAGCTTCAGGGAACATCAAAAAACTAATCCCAAAGATTAGTTAGAATAACATATTTCAGTGCTGTGAGCCCCAGCAGGTGCTTCAGGTGGGAATGGGTGTGCAGAGGAGGACAAACCTGGCTGCTGGAGAGTGGCACAGCTCTATGTCACCTATCCTGTGGCAATGTCCATCCCCCAGACTCACACTCCTCAGTCTTCATGATACACCCTGATTTTCCAGCGCTGCCTCAAGGTGTAGCTAGATTAACCCAGGTCTTTAAACGTCCCTGTTGGCTGTGAAGCAAGTGTGTCAGACCAAAATAACTTCTCAGGGCACTATTGAAAATGAGGGCCAGGTCTTCAGCAGGTATAAACGGTGCAGCTTTGCTGCCTACACTGGAGACAACTGGTTGAGTGTGCAGTCCTGCACATCAGAACTGCTCTCTACAGTAAATGCACATCAGGAGCTGGTGTATTGCCTATAAACTTTACTTCCATTCCTATCTGATTGTTTATGTTTATTAAGATCACATAGTTTTGGCAGAGTGAGTCATTTGCAACACAAAAGGCCCCAATTCCTCCAGGAAACGATGCACTGAACAGAGATACATGTTCATGGACCAGAACTTTTCATCTCTGCTTGCCCTTCCCTGTCCATTTTGTGACACACCAGTGGTTACAACAGGCTCTGTCTAGGAAGGAGGGTGACAGGCTCTATATGCCCCATTGCTTGGTGGTTTGTGGAGGAATTAGTTTTAGAGATAGGCTGGTTTGGGAGAACAGACAGAGAATTAATGGAATAGGAGAACAGATACCAGTGAAATAACAGCTCTGGTGCAATTAATTAAGTCATTAAGCTAATTAAGTCATTAAGCACACATTTAGACAATAAAAAGTTGACTGTTAGTCCAGACAGACTCATGCAGTCTCAGCAGTGGTGATGTCCTGCAAGGAACTACAGAGACAACTTCCTTTGCAGAAATAACTCAATAACTTTCCAGAGGCTGTAAAATCAAACTGTTGTATGTCAAAACTCAGATATAACAATCAACAACACTGAACAATTATTATGGAATAAAAAACATGTTATTCTTAGTAATTGCTCTATTATTCTTAGTAGTTGCTCTGTTGTTGATACTTGTTTCTGGCAGGAAAAAGAAGTATCAAAGGTAAAGGGCCTTATTTATCTATTAGGAAGTGGATGTAATCAAGAGGCAATCATGCTGTCAGAGGACAAAGTAGGAAAAATTGTCTTTTACAGTTCTTTATGTGCATCAGCTCAATACTTTTTCCTGCACATTTTTCAATCCTATTCCTTACTAGATTCCTATACATTTTGCTATTTCATGTAAATTTGGTTCTTCCACTATATATGACAAATATAAGTAGAAATATTGGTTTTAATTAGCTAAAAGTTCAAAAAAAAAAGCTTCAGAAAGTCTAAATCAAAAGATTTTGTTATAGATACAGAGTCACATATAATCAGAGGAAGCAGATGCTCTTTAACTTCTTTTCAGGTGGCTCCCAAGATGGTTGAGGGCACACACTGTGGATGCATTCAGTGGTCTCAGAGGCACTGGCATGCAAATCTGCAATGGGCAGGACTGTTAAATCATGTGCTTGTCCATGATTCCCAAGATCTTTTACTTAGTCCCATGGAAATGTGAAATGTGTGTAAAACCCATGGTTTTACACTGTCAGTTTCCTTAAAGGATACCAACATCACACAGAAAGTAGAATAACCTGAAATAGCCATGGTGAGCGATCTCTTACCATAGGGTGCGTGGCTCTCTGTGGATGTGTGTCTCTCTTATCATGGCTACTGGGGGAGCAGAGGGTATGTTCAAACTGGGCATCAAATTTTTCATAGAACAGCTGAATCCCACCTTAGTCCCATCTGATTCCTGCCACAGTTGTACTGCTCTCGAGCAACGTAGGAAAAAATTACCCCAAATGAACCTACCTGCCATTGCTCCAGATGCTCTTCCACATCTTGCCTCTTCCAGCAGCCTGAGTTGGACTTGGTGTTCATCTGGATTCTAGGTGCCCTCCTTCCTCCTTTGAGGGACACTCATCTGGGTATTCTTCACCATTCCCGGTGGCTTTTACTGGGACAGGACTGATCTCACTGTGGTCAGGTCCAGTCCTTTGCCATTGCCAACAGCCCTGCTGCACTCACCTCTCCTGAGGTTTTCCTCCCCTCCAACATGCACTCACACACATAAACACACAACTTCACCAGTTCCAGCAAAAATTAAACTGAGGAAAAATTCAAATTAGACTGAGTTGCTTGGTGCCACCAAGATAACGTATCAGACCACAATTTGTAATTCAGCTGAGCAGAATTTCATTTGGCACAACTAACAGAACATACCCATTTCCTCTTTGCTTTTCTGTTTAGTTATTCAATCAGGAAGCACCAGCAGAAGAACAAAAGAACTATGCATTAGAACTATGGATTAGATATATAATAATAATTAAAACCACCTAAAAATTGCATATGCTTCCCTTTACAGGCAAAGCTAAAGACAATAAAAAAGCAGGGACATAGTAATATTCATTGTTTTATTGTATCCTTTTATAATACTGACTAGAACGCCAGATTTAATAATATTGGATGCAGGTATAAAAATAATCCAATCCTTAAAAATTATATTTTGCTACTACAGTACTGTATAATTACTGGAGGCTGAAAGTATGATACAACTTTAAATAATACTGGTTTGGAAAACATCCTCAGAACCCCAGAGACACTTGGAAGCAAACATTCAGAGATAGAGGGAAGGAAATGGAGCAATGTCAAGAACATGAAACACATTTACATTCAGGTTGTAAAGAAGCACAAACAAATGATGAAAATTTACTTTTTGAAAGAAAGGTCACAAAAGGTGAACTTTACTACTGCAATTCTGAAAGCTGCTCAAATAAATCACTATGATTTTACACGCCAAGTTTCACCTTCCACTAGGAGAAAGTCCTGTAGAATTTAATGGGGTTTAAAGTAAATGATTGAGTTTAAAGGAATTTCCTTTTAAAAAGGAAGGTAGTAAGAATTATCCTATTGAGCTTTTTTTTTTCCTTGAAAGTCAACCCATCCTAGCAGATTTTATTGGAGACTTTTTATGTCCAGTGAATTCTATACTATTCTATACTATTCAAGAGAAGTGATCAGTGTTTGCTGTATTCCACAGGACTTTTCCACACAGGATTTTGCAGACCCGGGGGCTGCCTGCTGCAGTCATTAACCCAAGTAAGACTCCCATCCCTTCTAGCATTTCACTGAAATAGAGACTGAGTGATTTAGCATTTAAACACCACTTTGGAGGAATGTGAGGTACCCACTCTAGGTGTTCCCTCAACAAGGATATTATGCAACACAGACTAGACACAGAAGAGGTGTCATCCCACACATGACCTCACAGTACTGAAGCCACACTTCTGTGAAATAACTAAGCATATTCCTTTTTTTTTGTTTTGTTTTTTGTTTTTTGTTTTTGTTTTTTTTTTAGTTTTGGTATTTCTTACCCCTTCATGAATTTCTCTCCTGCTTTTCAATTTCAGTAGTTCAAGGGAATGAAGAATTAAATGCACACCGAAAAGGTCCCAAACTCTTACAAGCACATACACATCACATACACATCACATACCCCTTCTGAAACCAGGAATCTTGTTTCATTTCTAAAGGGACAGGGAAGAGTGATCTGCAGAGCAGCTGATAAGTGTGACAGCAGGAAGCATCTCTACATCCCTAGATATTACATGAGAGGAAATAGGCTGGCTGACCAGTAAAACAACTACACAAAATTCACATTCATTCTCATCTCAGGATGCTGTTTCAGATCTTGAAGCTGTTTTGTTCATTCTCACATAATACAGGTCCTGCTACAGAATTAAGTATGCTTTAAAAAAAAATAGATACAACATGGAAAGGCAGGAACAGTATCCCAGAAACAGGCACACAGAGCCATGGAAAAGCATCTACTACACGCAGGTGACCCTGGTGATGGAATAATTCAGGCCTAAAAAAACCTTCATTACAGTCCATGGGAGAGTTATCCCAGTCACTGTAATGGATGCTGGATTACATCCTTTGTGTGTAAAGAGGAAAAAACATTAGTCAGCAGAGGAAGAGCATTTAACTAAAATGCATCCGTTCTTGTTAATTTAAGGAAGAAAGCTAAAGATTACTATGAGGGAATGAAAAGTCCAGCTGGAATTGGAATGGATGTGGCCATTGACCAGCATCACAGACAAGTCCTGGGAAAGCACTTGGTGTATCTGCAGCAGTGTCCAAACCCACTCTGTGCTCACTCACCAAACAACCTGTACAAGTATTGGCACAAACAGTTTCACAATGACAAATACCTCTCTCTAACTGCAATTTATTGCTATTTTTAAAGCCTTTTACTACCCTTCAGCGTGGAGGCAGATAACTTTCAATAAGGCTGTTCCTGAGTGGTAACTCACAGTGCATGACTGTGCCAGTGGGTCTTATGGGAAATGCCCAAAGAGCAATGAGATTCATTGCTGCTATAAAACCTAATGGTTTCAAAGTGGGGGAAAAGGGCATCAACCTGCCCTGCTTTTTCTACTCACAGCCCAGTTCAGTGCTGTGAGGTTTCAACAGAATGAAAAAACAACCCTGATTTTCCCAGGGTGGCTGGAAGGACTGGCCAGGGTGAGCAGCAGGACACAGGCAGACTGTATGTTCAAGATGCCTTTTGAAAAATCCCTCAAATCTGCATTTTGCTGATCACTTCACTGGAACTGCCTCTCCTATGCTGACTGCCAGGGGTATTTTTGTGGGTAAGGGGCTTTGTCAGTGTAACTGGAAGAGCACCACAGCAGCAAACACAGGCCTGACACAACTTTTTCTGTCAACCAACAGATTTAGCATTTTTTTTCCAATTTAATTAAAAATACACTCACATAACTGCCCATGGGCCCTTGCTGACTGCTCCCTTCACTTTCCACAGCAGCCAGGGGCAATAGCAGATTTATGAGCAGTGTTGGTGTCGTTTTTCTTCCTTTCCCCACATCTGGCTGAACCACTTGCATTCTCCATACCAAAAAACATGCCACTTCCCTCTTATACTCTCAGATAGTGAAGAGTGATTCCCCTTGGCAAAAACATCCAGTATGCTCAAAGTTTTCAATTTGGGGTAGCTAGAAGTAATCTAAAACAGAGATGAGAAAGAAGCTGCATGTATTTAGACAGGGAATTAGGTTGTGAACAGAGAAGCATCTGATTTTGAAAGGGGGCTTGAGGGCACATAGAGACCCTTCTTATACTCAAGAGCAGTAACAAGCCCCAATGCACTGCCAGAGGGTGCTTTGTTTATGGCAGACACAGAGAGGATCCTGGTGGCAGCTTTACACAGAGACAACCTGCACTCAAACAGGCCACATCCCTGCTGTGGCTGGGCGAGTCCATACTGCTGGGGTGAGGCAGTGACCACTTTCAGTAAAACATCATAAATTGTGACACAACACAGTGCACTGCACCCACCCCTCCTGTCCTGGTGGAGCTGGGAGCGGGTGGTGCCTGGCTGAAGGCACAAGCACTGCAGCACAGGTTGCAGTTGGGCTGGTGGAGACCAGGGGGTGAATCACCCCAGGCTGCCTCTGTCACCTTCACAAAAGCTTCCTGGATCACTGTGGGGGAAAGCACCTGCCCTCATCTGGATGCTGACTCCTCCTGCATAAACCCTCTCTTGCCTGCTGGGCAGGGCCTCCTAAGACACCCAGAGAAGGTGTGGCAGGTCAGGAGAGACCCTTTCCTTTCTCCTCCTGTGGACTGTGCATTGCCTCTGTGACTCCATTCTTAACTGAGCCTAATAGAAGGTCAGGCTGCAATGGATAAATCCTCATAAGAAATGCCCCAATGTTTACCTCCACCTGCAGAGAGAAAATTTCAGTGCAATAACACTCTCTGTTTCAGAAAATTCCAAGTTTTGCAGTCCTCACTCAGAAAATCCTGCTGGATTTACTGAGACTCTTTCTCTCCACATACAATTGAAGAAGAATTTGAAATTAATTACTTGCAAACTTTTGTGTGCAGTCATTAGAAATAGTCCTATCTCAATTCCATTCAAATCCCTTGCAATTTGCAATGTGTTGGGAGATACAGACCAGAAGTTTTGTTCATATACTCTTTGTACAGAAGGACTGATCTGCAATTGTGGGTTAGTGTGTCATACTTAGTGCTTTGTACTTGACACAGAAGTCCATCTCCTAGTCTTTGAACTAACCAAGCAGTTAAACAGCTTTGCCTATAAGCATAATGCTTCCCCATCTGAGGAAATGCTGGTACGTGGTTACATCATGGGATTCTCATCATTGTCGGGACACCTCCTTTATCACAAACTGCTTTATTAAGAAGGGATGAAGTCCAGTGCTCGTCTATAAACTTTGGATTTAGATTTAGCATGAATTCCAGCTTCCTCTTCTCTTTTGTAACAAGACACAACTCTGCTCCATACCATGGGAAAGGCAGTCCTTTCTGTTCTGGACACTCTCAAAACCAGAGGCAACTCACCCACACAGAAATGACCCTGCCAATCTCCTGTCTGAAGGATCCCACAGCACAGCAAATTCCTTGGTTCTCATCAGCCAATGAATCCAGTGCCATTAAGAGATCAGTTGCTAACAAAAGGGAGAACATCATTCATGGACTGCAAACTCTGATCACTGTGGCAGGGAACAGCTAATTATTGTGCTTTACCTGTTATCGCATTTTGGCCACTCTAAGTAGAGCTTTCCTTAAACACAGCTCCTTAGGCAGCTGTACTTCCCATAAGCATCCATTCCTTTCCCCCTATGGCTGAGATCAGCTATGTACTACCAGCTGCAAGGCTGATTATGGGTCAGACAGTCATGAAGCTGCATGCACTGTCACCAGAAGTTCATGTAAGTGCAAAGGATACTCCCCTAGGCATCCATAAAGCTCTGCAGTTTTTCTGCAAGCCCACACTGCTGCTTCTCCATAGTAGACATGAGATGAGGCATAAAAAAGACACTGCATTTGTGTGCTATGGCTGGTGCACTGAACTGTGCCTTCTCAAGCTCATCTGTGGTGCCTTTCCTGTCTTGAAGTTCTGAGAAAACAGAAGCAACTGTGAACAGGGACCAGAAACCTCTAAGCCAACACAGCTAATAATTGCCTGGCGCTGTCTCCCTTTCCTCTGGGTAGCTGTTACTGACCTTTGATAGGGAACACAACAGCCTTTAAAGTGCTGGGAAAGGATCTGGGAACTCACACCATCCACAGGGTGCAATACCTGCTCCCTGATGGAGGGCTCCTCATCAGCCCAGGTTTGCCTCCAGTGAGCAGCCACGCAACACATGAGCATCTGAACTGGGGTTAGGCACTTTGGGGGAGGCACCCTGTGATCCTCAGAGCTTCAGTGAACTGAGCTACCTAGTGAACTTACTTGTAGGCACTGTGTTTTTAAAGCATGGTAGGGGAGAAGGGAATATCAGCTTATGTACACGCTACAGATATGGTGAGTTAGTGACTAAGGAACTGTGCTATTTGTTATCCTCATACAAGCTGCCACTTTGAATTAAAAGCACATTCACATTCAAGAGGAGAAACTGCATCTGGACCTTGTATCTAAATAGGGTTTGGATGACTCAGATTAACAGTGCAGTAAAGATAAGTGGTAAATATCCTTCATTATATTTAATTATATTTCCTGCATGTGAGTCAGGGAAATCCCAAGCACAAATGCAGGCTGCTGGAGAATAGAAAGCAGCCCTGAGGACTTGGGATGTTGGTTGATGAGAAGCTCAACATGACCCAGTAATGTGCTCTCATGGCCCAGAAAGCCAATTGTGTCCTGGGCTGCACCAGAACCAGTGTGGGGAGGGGATTCTCTCCCTCTACTCTGCTCTCCTGAGACCCCACCTGCAGAGCTGTGTTCAGTGTTCCCTCAAGAAGAAATGAGGCCAGAGGAGGCCACAAAGATGGTCAGAGGCTGGAGCACCTCTCCTGTGAAGACAGTCTGAGAAAATTGGGGCTGCTCAGCCTTGAGAAGAGTAGGCTCCAGGAAGACCTTAGAGCACTTTCTGGTATCTAAAGGAGGGTCCTACAGGAAAGCTGGAGAGGGACTTCCCACAAGGCCATGTAGAAATAGGACAAGGAAACATGATTTTAAAGAAAAAAAGGTAGATTTTGATTAGTCATAAGAAAGAAATTCTCCATTATGAGTGGTGAGGCACTGAAACAGGTTGCCCAAGAAGTTACCCAATCCCTGCAAGTGTTCAAAGCCAGGTTAGACGGGGCTAGATCGTCTAGTGGAAGGTGTCCCTGCTTATGGCAGAGGGGTTGGAACAAGATGATCTGTAAGATCCCTTCCAATCCAACCCATTCCAGGGTTCTGTGATTAGTAAGATCTCTTTCAACACCCAGTTTAGGTCAGAATTCAGTCCATGAGTTCTGACCTTTGGTGAGAAATGCAGTAACTTACATTCTTCAGCTTCTGCTAATATGAACGAACACACCGGGGTGAGGAAACTTGCCTGGTCTGAATCACTCGAAACTAGGATGGAAGAAAGAAAAACACTTCAACATAAGTGATCTTTGCTATGCTAGGATTGCAAGCATCATGTTTTTCCCTTCCTTAAATGCAACTGACTGCAGTAAGCCCTCTTTTCCAATGCACTGAAAGCCTCCACAGCTCCTACAGAACTCAAGGTGGACTGTGGAGGTTTGAAAACACAGTGTTCCACCTTCACTTCCCAGATTTCAGGTTCCTCTGCCCAGCCAAGGCTACAGCATTATTGCTCCTTCACAGATTCCTCATAAAGAGCATTCTGAATTCACAGCTCATCTTTTTCTTCCCTGTGAGTGATTGTTTAATAATGCATTGCTGTTTCTACAGGCATTTAAATCCTTGCAGGGAAAGAGAGCCCCAAAGAATCCCATATGGAAGCACCATGATGGCGTGTAGTGGCATCACTTCTGAACAACATTGGTTGACAAAACAACAACATTCCCTGTATACAGCAGGTTTTCAAAGCAGCTCATAGGAACAAATGTGCCTTTTTTCAGTTAAAATTGCAGTGGTGTGACTAACCTTCCCACACTCCTTGGAGAAAATCAACCCATGAATTCACCCAATATTGCCAGACACTGGGCTTCGGCAAGGACCCAGAAATCTGGAGAGCTTTTACCGGTAAGAAGGTGAGGGCCAGAAGGCAAGCCAGCTTCCCTGCCGTGCACGAAGCAGACAGCAAGGCAGCAGTGTAACAGGGAGTGGACAAACTTGCCCTACCAAAAGCAGTTGCACAGTGAATCTTTGCATGAAGGCTGGCTAGGAAGACAAGCACAGTCAACAGTGGACAAGCTCTGTAAACAAGACACTCCCTAGTGGTATTCAATGCAGAGGTCTGGGCACAGTTCATCTGCCTGTACTGATCCATGCTTGCCGTGTAGCGCCAAGAGTGAAGGACGAATATGGAGTACGTGTGTTAGCTTCCCTCTGGGTCTTTTAGTGATGTGCTTCTTGAGCCATTGCCTCCTCTTCCTCCTCCTCTCTGATGCTCAGCAACTGTGACCGTCCCTCAGGGCAGCAATGCTCAGCATGAAGTTCAAAGTCCTTCCTATTAAATGGGAAGAGTAAGATTGATGTGGCCTGAACTTCCCAGGAGACAAATTGTACCTGGGGATTAAGGGCCACACAACTGTGTCAATCTTCCACTCCCTCTCCACTCTCTGTTAAAAATAGTCTCTTCTTCTGGTTTCGTCACTAATGAAGGATGGATTGTATTGTCCAGGGTAGATGCATGAGTGTCGAGATCCAGGCAAACCAGTGTAGGGAGGATAAAGTCCATTTCTTTCCAGTTCAGGATTTCTCAGTCCAGTTGGCTGTATTAGCAAAAAAAAAATCAAATAAAGAGGGTCTTATTCTCACACTCAAATCCTCCTTCAGGCACAGCCTTACCACATTTCCTTGTTGTTACTTCAGTAGCTAGAAGGAACAATGTCTCACACTCAAATCCTCCTTCAGGCACAGCCTTACCACATTTCCTTGTTGTTACTTCAGTAGCTAGAAGGAACAATGTCTCACACTCAAATCCTCCTTCAGGCACAGCCTTACCACATTTCCTTGTTGTTACTTCAGTAGCTAGAAGGAACAATGCGATCTCTATAATACAGAACAATTTTTGCTGCATTGCCTGAAGGGATTATTATGATGAAATCTAATTTTGACATCTGACCAATGAACAGACTTAAGGTTACCTGACTCTACCATGTACAGTCTATGTACACAGTTAATTTTTAATTAAAAAAAAAACCTACCCCTGAGCTCAGGTATTGAAACAACTCTCATGAAAAGGAGATGTCCCAGAGTCATCCTTAAAGAAAACAATTCTAGAACATCAAAGCTAGTCTCCTGCTTTGAGTATTACTTGGGCATTTCTCTCCCCACTTACCATAGGTACCTCCTCTCCCAACACAGGCCCTTGAATTGTATGTCAAATACAAAACATTCTGACCTTCCTTTCTCTTCCCTTCTTGTCACTAGGTAAATCTCCTGGGGACACTTGGTGGAGGAACACTGATGTCTAAGATCAAGACTGTACAATCCTTTCACCCAGTGAATAACATGAAGCCACTTGGTTTGAACTGTTGCAAGCAATTCCATGCAAAGCCCTCATCACCTACTGCTTGCTAAGAAGTTTCCCTTTCTAGTTCCCAGCATTGTAAGAGTCTTAAAAAACTTTAGGAAATGCATTTTCATTTTCAAATATCTCATTCTTAGTGGAAGCATGAAGGAAGATTATTTGACTCCATGCTGTGCAACCCAGTAAATTTGCTTACTGGAAAACTTAAAATATAAGCCAGGAAAATAGTAATGCTCTCTGTTCTCTGCTCAGGAATGCAAGGAGTCCAGAATGTGTGATTTGGGTGAAATCTTGTAACCTTCACTCTCATGAGTAACCCACACACACCTTAAGTACATGTTGCTGAAAATAAGTGACAGGTGATACAGCAGCACCACAGCTCTGGATACAGACATTAGCAGATGGCACCAACCATGACATAACACCATGTGCTTGTGTCTTTCTGTGCCCTACACAGCCTATTACCCCTTACTCCCTCAGAGCTGAAGGGATGCTCCTCATGTACCCTGCAGAGTGAAGGAGTGGAGGAAAAGAGGGGTCCTCAGTAACCAGCATCTTCCTATTCTGGGGTGAAGTTCCCCAGACAGCAGTTTCAACCTTCCATTTCATCAGTGAGGGAGGACAGGAGGAAACTGCTAACAGGGAAACCCTAGCAGTTTATCCAAAACCTTTAACTGTCCTTCTCTACTCTAGGATTGGGATTTCTGGGCATTTTTACCAAAATATTCCTAGACATTTCCTAAGTGTTCTTCCTAAAGACATCTCTTTGTGATATTCACCATGGGCAATAGCTAGAGCCCATAGGGCTCCTGATGCCTTGCTGCCTATGGAAGACATTTGCTTTGCCCTTTTATCTTGCAGGAAAGGGATCTGCATTTCCAAAAATAAAGGAATATCTCTTTCCTGTATAAGGCACAAAGGGTTGAAAGTTAAGCTATGGATAGATACCGAATAATACACATCTGTCATCTGCAACAGGTTCTTGGTGCTTCCATTCTCCTGCATCTCGATGGTCTCTCTGCCCCACTCCTGTGCCCGGGGATTCTTCGGATATTCAGCATAAGGTGACATCTGGAAATCCCCACTCTTGAAAATCAGTTTACTTATGTCATTTTTATTCTTCCTGTTTATAAAAGAATGAGGGAAAGTGAAAACTTACAACTTATCCTGCTGTCTTCTGTACACTTCTGACATGATCTCAGGAGAGATCATTACTCGATGTTATGAATCTTGACTGGGAACAAAGATCACCTCAGAAGGACTATAGTCCAATCCTCTGCTCTGAAGCCAAGTCAGATATGAAATCAGATCATGCAACTCAGGGCATTATCTGGTAGGATTTGAAATCTCCAAAGATATATGGCAACCTCCCTGAGCAACCTATTCCACACTGCCTTACTGTTCCCTTGGTGAAAGAATTTTTCCCTACATTTAGTTTGAACCTCTCCTGTTCCAGCTTGTTCCAGCTATGCCCCTTGTCTTTTAAAAACATGTGTGTTCATCTAAGTTAATGAAAAATTTGTGGAAACTGAGGGAAAAAAGTACAGGAGCCCCCATGGTATTTATTGTAGCACTTGTAGGCACTATGTTAATTTCTAAGAAGGAAGACCTGCAAGGAGCTGGCCTGAGTGACACCAAATGGCCCTCCAGGACCGTAATCTTGTATGAGTGGACTTTGGTGACATTTCCAGCTCAAAGCAGAGTATCCTCCAGGAAGTCACATAAGCTGCCAAAGGCCAGGACTCAGAAGATCAGTCCATCCCTGTGGAGATCTGCACTCTGGGCCACCTCATCTCCTGGCTGGAGTTTGCTGGCATCCACTGGCTCAAAATACAGGGTGACAGGGCCATACCACTGTGCCAACCAAACCACTGCCACATCTATATTACTGACAAATCCAGTTGCCAACTTGATCAGAGAGCTTTGAAATCCTTGATTTGGGGAATGGAATGGTGGGGAGAGGGTGTTACTGCAAGGCATCCCTTTTCAGATAACAAAAATCAAGAAACAGCTTCTTTGGCAAGCACATCTTGTCCAAAGCTACCTGCTGGTATGGGAAGTAGGTGTATGTGTGTGCGTGGGTTTGTGAGAGGGAGAGACACACAGAGTGAGAGCACATGCAGGACTTGTCCAAAAAGGTAAATGAAAATAGCCTTAAATATACTCAAACACCATTTCAGCAATGGCAAGTAACCTCTCCTAAACTGCTCCTTCCTACTTAGCTTGCACTTTTGGAGTCTGCTTCCTGGCTTCAGAGCCTTACAGCTCTGCGTGGGAAGGACTCCTCTGCTTCTCCATCCTTAGACAACATGATTTTCAGGTATGTCTTTAAGAGACACCCAGTTCAGTTGTTTGGCCTGGCTGCTGGGGGAAAAAAAAATGCCCCAAATGAAAGCACAGTGTGATACTTCAATATCTCTGATTAACCCACTTGCTTAGCTTATGTTTCACTTATGTTTTGGCCCTTAGCTATCCTATGTTTTCACCTGTTTCTAAGTCGTTCAGAGTTCATACATGGGGCTCTGAGCGTGGTGCAATCCTCTGGGAGGATACCCTGGCAGTGGTACCTACCGGCAGCAGGTGACAATCAGTGCTATGCCCATGATCAGCAGCAGTCCCCCTCCTGCAGCTGCAATCACCACTGTGATGAGCTGATACGCTGCAGACAGGAGAGACAGAGACTCAGAAACTGTGGTGTGGTTTTAAACCCCAGTGTCAACATATCCACAGTCTCCATGCAAAGGGATTAGCTGTTTATTTCCCACCTTCCCCCCTCTGTAAACAATATAGCCTTAAGTTTTCAAGTGAAATAGAAACAAGTTCTTGTTTCGCTAAGGAATAGATTCCCTTCACTGATTGACCAGAATGATTCAAATGGTATTTCATGGATTCACCTTCAGATACCTTGCTTCAAGAATGCCCACTAAATGTGCTATCCTGACAGACTTTCCAGGGAAAGGGGAACTCCTTTCCTTAGGAGATAGCATTAAGTCAGCTTTGTCAAAGAAGGTCCACACAATTACTTTCAACAGAAAATGAAGAAACAAAAAACCGTGACAGAAGTAGCGTGTGCCGACTGCATTTCAGACACAGTCAGTTGCAATTACTTGTTTCAAATCTCCTATTTCTGACACTGTAGAAAATAAAAGAAATGAAATTGGGTACTCACGGTTTCCACAGTTGAATCCGCCCAAGCCAAAGGGGCAGCTGGGAACAGAGAACAACAGGGAGTTTCAGCGGCTCAGTTGTGCCAACAGGTCACCAGAGCAAGGATGGTGGGGTAGGAGGAGGGCAGAACAGTCACCATACCTCACACAGGTCTCGTTCTCCAGCTTGTATCCATCTTCACAGGCTGAAAGCAGAGAGAAGGGCCGTGAGCACCGCGCAGTGGAGCCGGCAGGGATTTCCCAGCGCCGCTTCCCAGGGCAGCCTCACCCCCTGCACCGCCCCCGGGGCCCGCCCGCACCGCGGCTGCACCGCACGAATGCCACGCACTCTGATGGGATGCTGGACGGCCTCTGGTTCACCTAAATCACCTAAATTCACCTCCCACTGGCTTTGACGGAACCGTTTCAGGGCTCCCAGGCAGAGCCAACCCAGAGCCTGGCACAGGGAGGGCTGCTGGCAATTAATTCCCAGGAGAGCTTCTTCTTGCCCAAATGAAAACTCACTGCGCACTTGTGCTGCTTCCCACAAAACAGCAGTGTAAAACATCTGCAAATGCCTCCAGTTTTCATTTTGAAACCCCATTTGAACAGTGCTACTTTAGCATTGGTGCATGTTATTAATTACTTTTAAATGTAAGTATTGCAACAAGACATTATGCAAACACAGTCAGGGTAACCCAAAGTGGTATGCTAATATTTTTTTAATCTCAGGTCACCATCTTTTCTGATCTTTCAAATTTGCAGCTAAATCAAATTTGAAGTATCATATTTTACTATACAATAGAAATTGAATTTATTTGGCCTAAATAATCCAGAAAACTGCTGTGTGCAAAATGTTGATGAAAAACTGAAACCATCACTTCAAAATAAAATAATTTCCATGCTTATGGACAGCTATCCTAAATTATCTGAGGAAATTATACTATCCTTCTGATGAACAGCAAAGGGGATGATACATTGGACACACAATTATAAGTTTCAAATTACTGATAAGATCACTGCTTTTCTCAGCAATAGTCCCACCAGAGCTCTGGCAGATCTGCTGCCTTTCACAGAGGCAGTGAAGGTGGTCACTCAAAGGCCTGGGCAGGAGTGACACAGCCAGAGTCACTTTGGGCAGAGGGACAAGCCAGGGCCAGCACAGGCAGCAGCCCTTGGGGGTCTGCAAGACATCACCCAGCGGTCTGGGGATCCCCTGTAGCACATTCCACAGGGAACTGTTAAGTGAAAACAAAAATGTTCATGGATTTTTTTCCCTCCTCAAACACTATGTGCTTAAAATTGTCATAGAATTTCCCTCCATTTAATTCCAGTTTCAAATCAAATAGTTGGACTGGAGCTACATTTTAGAGAAACACCCAAGACTGATTTTAATATTTCCAGTGACAGACAATGAACCACAGCCCTGGGTCAGAAGCTCACAAAGTTAATTTTCCTCAGCCATTAAAAACATTCACCTTCTTTCTGGTCTGAATTATCCCAGTGTCAAATTCCAGACTTTGGATGTTTACTTATTAGATTGGAAAATGTTATATGATCAGATTTCTCCTTCTCACCACCAAATCACTCCTTTATTTTTAATAAAGCCAAGGCCACTGAGATCTCTGAGTCTCCCTAATTATTGCAGATTTTCTCTGAACACTCACAGGTTCTCTTTGACCCTTTTGATTTCTAACTCCCAGAAATAGATGTTGCAAGCCCAGGGTTGACAAAATTTCCCATCTTCTGCCTGCCTCACATCCTCTGGACACAGAAGAATGCTGCACTCACATCACTTCTGTGGCTGCAGACACAGACTTGCTGTAGCAACCGGCACCAGTGATAGTGGGGGGCTGATGGCCACAATACCTGTTCTTGCACATATTTCTCTGCCCTATACAGCCCCACTACTCCTTCACTACCTCCCTCATTCCATTTATTTTGCCAGAGCTGGGGATCAGGAGGGTGAAGCTCATTACACAGCCCCCCTGCTGCATCACACCGTGATGCTTTTTGTACTGGATATATTTTTCTCCCTCTAAGATAATTTTTTTGAAGTAAAGGAAGAGACCAGAGGTAACTGTGAAAGAGTTAAGAGCCTCAGTCAACAAACAGCCAGGGCAAGGATAGTAAATCCCAAAGGATCTTTGCCTGGCTCACTCATCTCACTGAGGCATTAGCTAAAGGAGACTGCATGGGTTGCTCCTTTCACTTGTGACCAAAAGCAGACTGAAAACATCATGGGTGAATGTTCTACCAGAGTGAACCACAGGATTGGGCAGTAAGGAAATGTGCAGTGGAAGGGAGGGAGGCATCACCTCACAGCTCACTGGAGTTGCCTTCCCTAATGAGCACAGCAGCTCCGTGTATCCCAGCCCACCACCTGCATGGTGGGAAGGCCTGCAGGAGCAGGCAGGCAGGTGCTGGAGCCCTCCCTAAGCTCAGCCCTAGCCCAAAAATGTGTGTGAGGCACATTCACCTCGAGCAGTTTCAAAGCTGGAGCTGTGCCACGGGCAGGAGCAGCCCTGGGACCTCGCTGGCACGCAGCTCTCAGGTCAGGAGGATACAGGAGCAGTGAAGAGGAAAAGCAAGTCCTGAATATGCATTTCTCTGCCTTACTTAAAAACTTTGTGCTTTATGTATTTTCTTCTCCTCACTGTGTCTTTTCCTGCCACTTTGCTTTCTCCTTTGGCATCTTTCCTGCTCCTTTGAACACGCTTCCAGGAGAGCTCTCACTGTCACACTCACTTGGCAGGATTCCAAACACAAGCAGGGAACAGAGGAAAGGCCGAAGTGTCAGGGGCCAAGCAAAGCTATCGAGCTGTGCTCTTCCACCTAGGACTCCTCTGCCTTCCCAAAAGACACTCAGGGGTCTTTTTGGAAACCTGCTTTGCTGCTCCTTGCTTCACTCCAGAAACACTCTGTACTAGTAAAAATAGCATGCCCTTGAAAAGCTGGCACATTGGGTTTGTTGCTCTATTACTGAAATAGTCCTGAAGATACTGAGAAGGTTGAGAATCAGCAGTGACCCAGAGACCCTGAACAGCACAGCAAGAGGTACCAGGGCTAACATGTTGGAACTCCTGTGACCCAGCCCTTCCCTGGCCCATGGCATGCTTTCCCAAGCACGTCCCTGAGGACAGATGCTACAAGGAGGACAGAACAAATCCTGTGGGTCAGGCCAGCCAATTCTCCCAGCCTTCCCATGGGGGAGACCGGACAGGGCAGCACAATAGCCATTTCCCTCTTTGCAAATACTATAATTGGAGCTACTATACCACATTTTCACAACCCACAATGAGGGTCGGATGCTCACGAGACCCTGGTTCCTGTTTAGGCACAAAAAGGGCAGAAATTTTCAAAGGGGCTGGTATACTGTATGCTATATTTATCAGCAAAATAGCCCTAAATATCAAAAGGGGGCAATAGCTTGGCTTTTGGAAAAGCCTTTAAAAATCTCAACCACCTAGCTTGCCCAGATGGGCACAAGTGACAATGAAAATCTGGTATTTTGTCAGAGTGGCACCATGTAGTCAGAGCCCTCATGCCTCTGTACTACAGCCTGAATCCCACATCAGCCCTGTCCCTCACTCTCAAGCTGATCAGTAAGATGTTTCCTACAGACAGCAGCAAGATGAAGGTGCAATTGAAGCCTCACTGTTTGAAGATAAGGATTTTATCTTTTCCACAGCAAAAAAGTTTCATAAGTATGGAGTAATCACATGTACAAGAACTTAGATCTCTGAGCCCTCTGCAAGCATCACATCCAAGTGCCTCTCAGCCTTTCAGGTATTTATCTTCACTGCTTGGCAAGAGACATGAACGAGACAAATGGAATAACTTTCCCTAGATCCCCACTGTCCATGATGGAACAAGAATTGGGTAAAAGCCTCCCAAGTTTCAGCTCATATCCTCACTCACTATATAAGCCCCTCTTTGAATCTCTAGGGTTGGTGGAGATGCTCAGTATTTCCCAAAAGAAATCCTTCCTCCAACATACAAGATGAGGGGAGGGAAGGAAAACACAAATAGGTTTTGACACAAAGGAGCCACAGAGTGAAGGAGAGGCAGGACCGTGACCTGGCCTGCAGAGATACCCATCACTGAGCTGTCCCTCCCAGAGTCTGTAGCACATGATTTATTTCCATTTTTCTCACTCTCAGATTTGGAACTCACAAAACATCTCCGCCTATTTCAAGAGCAACCCAGCAGGCAATGCCAGAAGCAATATATAACCACCACTGCAATTGTTATTGATATGTCATCAGAAAATTGCATTTCTTAAGAAGCCCTACAGCAACCACAAACTAGGGAATGGACACCCTGATCCTCCAGAAATCATTTTGAACACTGGCATGCAAAGACTTTGTTTAAAATGCAGCAAAACCAGATTTGTTGATCTGATGAGTCGCTAAAAAATAATGCAGTCTTTAAGCTTAAAATTTCTACTTGGAACCCAGCTGAAAAATAAATCCATAATCATTTTCAGACAGAAATTTTTAAAATACTGATGATGTATGAATATAAGCTTGTGAGTTTAAAGCACTTCCCCTGAGTTCACTGAGGGTTCAGACAAAATCAAAACAGGCAGAGACACACGTCATCTCTGCTCTGTGCCACTGAACTGGAGCCCAAAGCAGCCAGGCCCCTTTCTCCCTCTCCTCAATCACTGTGACTCACAGCATGCTCCAGAAAGAGATAATATTATTCCTAGAGAGAGACTGTGTCTTCAGTGTCTGCTGAAAAGCCCCCTAACTAAATAAAAGAAACCTGAGCTGCTAATATTTATTCATAATATTGAGGGTTTTGCATGCACAGCACTACATACACACACTCATTTCCACTGGAACAAAGCTTTAAGGAAAATTCAGGCAAAATACACCACATAAAGAGCAATACCTCTGCAGGAGTGGTCCATCTTGTTGTATTTGAAGTACCCACTTTTGCACTGGCAGAGTGCGACTCCATCGAAGTCGGTGCATTCTGAAGTTTCCTTGTCACATTCAGGGTCTTTCTGCCTGCACAAGCTGCCAGCTGTTGGGAAGAGGTGGCCAACATCAGCATGGTTCTCTCTGAACTCACCATTATCCATATTTGCTTTCCCTGGGCATCCCATTCAGCTAATGCGCTGCTTTAATCTCTTTTCTTTTTTTTAAATTAATATTTGTTCAATTAGGAGAGAGTCAACATTACCCTATGTCACCATTTCTTGTGTATCTACTACTATTTGTACAGGTAAATAGAGGGGGTGAATAATAAATGTTTCAGTTAGGAAGCAGAAGGGGAAGTGAAAAAGAGAAATCTGGTTTGGCTCAAGCTCAAACACATTCATCCCCTGACACAGTTCAGCAAATCAGTTTTTAAGTTTATATCAAGCAAAATGTTTTGCTTAGACCAAACCAATTCTTCTCCATTTCAGTATTAAGCACTGGATTTTTTCATTTTTCAAACAAAAAATTTGTACTTTCACTTACATTACTTTGAAGTAGTGTTTTAATTTAGAAAGCCAGACTTGCTACAATAAGCATTCAGCAAAACTGTGGATAAATGATGGAAATTGTGACATCAAATTTACATTTTTTCCTGGGAGGTCAGACTAAATGGAATGAATAAATATTCGTGAGAAATAGGATTTTATGGAAAATATGTCACTCATTTGGCACTCTCCTTTTATAAAAGTCTTCTTGCTAGATCAATTTTTTTTTAATCTGACATATTTTCTTTTAGGTACTTACACAAGAATATAATTTGTTTCTCATTCTGCTTATTTCAAGTCAGAAGTTGACTTTACAGAACCACTGTATCAGAGATAATGGGTAGGTATAATCTGAGCAGGTTTACCCAAATAATTTAAAGCAATCCATGGGCCGAGTACAGCTTTAAAATACAGCACATTGCAATAAAAGCACACACTAAACTTCTCACCTGCATGTCTACTTGGCCAAAATGGTACCAGGGGTTTCCCACTAAACCTGGGCTAAGCCTTGCCACCCTTCATCCTCCTCGAGGCCAAACCTTAAAGCCTTGAACCCAAAAGTCACAAAATCCCACGTGCAGCAGTTTCCTTCCAAGAAACTCTTCCAAGGATCCTGAGGTACCTCTCACAGCTAAATCTCCTCTATTGCTCCCTCAGAAAGTGAGAAGTGGGAGATGCCAGGGCACAACATCAGAGTCCGTCTGGAGAAGGCCATGTACAGCACTGGTGTACCACATCTTTCTGTGTTGTATCCACATTCCCCCTTGGCAGACAGAGGATTCAGTACAGAAATTGAAAGGTCTTCGCTGTGAACCATTTTACAGCCTGTAACACTGAAACTGGGCAGGCAGGAGAGCAGAGCTCGCTGTGCAGCCTCCAGCAGCTCTAATCGAGTTCACTGGCGGGGTTTTGTCTCTTGGCTTTCACACCATTTCCCTGGCTCCCGGCCGGGTGTGTGGAATTAAGACTTATGCTTTTTTGATCTGGCTGGGCCCAGTGTCACATCCCAGAGATGAAAGGCTGCCGTACAATTCCCCTAATCCTGTGCTGTGCAATATTTTCACAGAGAGGCAGATTTCTCACACATGTGGCAAAGATAAGGCTTAGTATCTGCATCCCTTTTGTACTGGGAGGTTCTTAAGATGACTCCCATTTAAGTCAGATAAAAAGATTCAGAGGGATTTTTCCAAATGGCAAAACGTTCTCTCCCTGTTTTAAAAAAGCCAAATAAAACATCCCTTTCCCCTCCTGCCACAGTCCCTCCAGATGCTATTTACCTCTGTGGAGCGATTTCAGGCTGGAGATGAACTGGCAGGCTTCAGTGGGGGATTTGCAAGCTCGAATGTAGCTTTTCACACTGCTGATAACATCGAAGAAAGTCACGTTGGATGCTAAAGAGAACGTGGATTGCACTGAGACATGCACAAAATTTGCCTCCCTAACAAAAAACAAAACAAAACAGCCCTGAGTATCACAGGTCAGTCTGGTGTCATCATCATAGGACTGCAATTAACATAAGCGATGCCTATCACAAACACTACATGCACACTGAAAGAGCCACAGAGTAACAGACCTTAAAACCAGGACCAACCAACACAAAGAGAGAAGACTATGGAACTGGAAGGGATGCTGGTAGCTCACTTTGGAGCCAGCCATAAATCCCTCCTGGCCAGCCCATCCCCAATCTGCTCGGGTCAGAAGGAGAGTATCAGGTGAGCCAGGCAAGCTGGTCAGGCATTCCTCATGCCCTGTACCACTGCCAGGCTGGATTGTATCAAGCCCAGCACTGACTCAAAATGGAGGGTGTGGATAAGCTGAAGATCCCAAATGCTCAAGTTTCTCACTCTTCCCCTGGTAGCCTCAGCCTTACCTGCTTGCCTTGACTGTGGAGTGGTGGTATCCTGGCAAGCCTGACAGTGATGCATTGAGCTGCAAGGAAGGAGACAGCAGCTGTTAGTGCCCCAGGGGATGATGCAGGGAGGCAGCCCTGTGGGATGTAGCATGGGACAGTCCTCCTGGGTCACTGACACCATCCCCTGTGTGTCCCAGAGATGCCTGCTGAGACCAAGGGGGCTTTGAGCATCCCAGAGGTTCAACTGTTCTGTAAGAGAGATGCACTGCCCTGTTGCCAGTAAGGGGTGGACAAAGTCACCATTGCACAGCCTTGCACAAGAACAAAGACCTGGGAATTTTGACATGAGCATCTGCCTGTGGCCCCACTGTGTAATGCCCACAAAGGTCAGGGATGAGCCAGATGTCAGCAGGGAGAGGGCCCTGTGCAAGGCCAACCTCAAAGCAACACTCTTGGAAGACTGCAGACCTCCCCAGGAGCCTCCCTGATCCTGGATCTGTGTAGTTGTTTGTATTTATTCCCCAGCACAAGGTGTGCAGGCAGCATCACAGTGACTCCACCCAGTACCTCCCTGCTTTGCCAGCATCTCCAAATCACCTACTCCAAAGACCTGAAAAAAAGTGCAGTCCAGCCCAGGAACCACTAACAGGATGAACTTGTGCATGTAGTGTCTGGATAAGAACTGCACAGAGATGTACCTATCCCCAGCCCATAGGTCTTTTTGAAGCAATTGGTGGCACAGCCTATGGGGAAGCCAAGAGCCTGTCCAGCACTGGTTCTCAACTGACCTAGAGTCACATGGCTGCAACTGAATGGCTGGGAAATGTGACAATCGTAAGAGGAGTGAAAGGGACCTGTCCCCATCAGCCAAAGCCCCAGCAAGGACACTCACCACCTCCAGGATCTCCCTCTCAATGTGGAAGAGCTCTGTGTACTTCCCATGGGTGATATTAGGCTTCAGGGGAACCTGGCCAATAAATATTCTCACTGAAAAGTAGAATAAGACAAGTTAGTTGGGACACATCTCTGTGCCACATGTAGATGTGCTTTCATCTGCCCTTTGTGAGAGGCTGTTTGCATGGAAAATCCCTTTACAAGGCATACAGAAAACTCAGATCTGAGAGTCACTGCCCCAGTAAAGCAAAGTCACAGCCTTGGGTTTTTTCCCAAGGGTTGCTGCAATGTTCCCACAGACCCATCAAATTCCACAGCTCAGTGCTGCTGAACAGACAGCATTTCACTTTGGTGTTCATACATTTAATGTAGAAACACAGACTAACTTAAATAAATTCCTGAACTCAAAGAGAGATGGGTAAATTTAGTAATAAGACAATGTCAGGTACCAAAGCTATTTATGATAATTTGGGGTAAACATGTCAGATCTCTTACTCCTCCCTGCAATGGAAGGAAATCAAACCAGCAAGTCAAAATAAAGCACTGTAGAAAGAACATTTTCATTTTTCAAACTGCTGGAGAAAATGAGCAATGACATTTGAAAAGAGGTCCAAAAGATGCATTTTTCTGTGCTTAGATTCATATTTGATTCACAGCAGCAGAATGCAATAATCTGAGTTGTCCAGACTTGCAGAGATAATACCCCTAAATCTTGTATTAAGTGTCATGAGATACTCAGTGGAAATGAGAACTCAGAGCTTCAGCTTTATGTTCCACCAGAAAAACAAATACAGTTGCAGATAACATTATAAAGTCTCCAATTCTTTCCCATTTTTTTCCCATCCACTGAACCTATCTTCACCACAAATTGTGTATCAGACATCTCTAATGTAACAGCTCCAGACAAAAATTATGATGAGAATCACCTTCACAGTATTTATATAATCTGCCCATACCCCAGTTCAAGGCATAATCAAAACAAGTCTCTAAATTAGAAGCTGACATATTCCAGCTTCAAGAAATGTTCCAAAACACTCTTCAGGGACACCTCACCCATGTTTCCTTAGCAAAATTTCCATGCCTCTAATCCTCGTTGATTAAGGGTCAGAAGAAAATCTATGAAAACAAATTCCCCTTTACAATGGAATATTTTAAGTCCTTGAGACTGAGAGTCCTCTGATAGAAAGGAAGGGGTCAGAACCTGAGTTCCAGCTAATAACTGTGCTGCTCAAAAAAATGCTAAAGGTATGAAACAAGACCTTGATCTTACAAAGACTTTCACAGCTGCTTAACTTTGCACACATGGCTGATCCCACTGCAGCCAGGTTACACAATAGCCCCACTCACTTCTCCCAAGCCAAGTGCCTTCACTGGAGTCTGCGGGGCTGAAAAGCTGCTGAGTGCTTTTTGGGAGCTGTAAAACACATCAGGAACAGAAGGGGCACATCTGTCCTTACTAACAAGCCTGGGCCCATCGCTCCAGTGCTGCATTTTTAAGAAGCACTCAGATATCTCTGCCTGCTCCCCAGGCAGCCCAACACGGCAGGCAATAGGCACCACACTTGTATAAACACTAAAAGGCTCTGATAAAAGTGGTGGCTGGGGGGAACAGTAAGCTCCTGAACTAGTTTGAGCCTAAGTCAATTCATTTTAGAAGATTAAAGATAATTATTTCCATCCCTGGTTTTTCACTTTTGTTTTCTTACCTAAATTGCACTTTCCTTTTTCCAACTCATATCCAAGAGGACACTGACAGATATAGGAGCCATGGGTGTTGTTGCAGGTGGCCAGAGCAGGACAAGGGTTGGAAAGACATTTATCCACCTCTATAAAAGTAAAAATAAAAAACCAAAAAACCAGATTATAGTTACAGAATCATAAAAATCATCAACTGTTGGGCTAAAAGAGATCAACTTGGCTCCCCATCTGTGACTCCTTGAGCATTATCAGATGCTTCATTGCATCATTTGCACTTACTATTTATGCTGTTCCTAATTACTCTGTTGGAGATGAAAGAATAAATATAAATCACTTGAATATTCATTCAAAAGCCCTTGGAGTCTAGCATGGATCCATGTTAATATGAATACCCAACTGATCTACAGCACTGCTCATCAGAAGATGTCAGGGTTCTTCCCAAAGACAAACAACCCAACAGTTCATGGATGAAAAGACCAAAGGAGGAACCTTGACAGCCCAAGTTAGACACGTGAGCATGGGCTGTTTCACCAAAGTCCTGCCCTTTTCATCCAAGCCCTGTTTCTGTGCTCCAAAGGTAGTGCTTGAGCACTGACCCAGTCTGGAGATTACCCACTAATGGTGGAGGCAGCCCTGGCTGCAATCACCTCCTTTTCCAGAGCTCCTCCATGCCAGCCTGGGGATGGTCACAGCAGTGATACCTGCCTGTGCCACCACTCACAATGCCCTTCCTGCTGGGTGAGCAAGGGCTTGGGGAACAGACCAGGGTACAGTGTCTCAGGGGATTGAGGACTGTCATCTCAGATGCTTCATAGATTACACAACTCAAACTGCACATTCTGAAGAATATAGCCAATATTTTCTCTTGAAAAAAAAAAAAAAAAGATGCCCTGGTCAAAAAAGCTCCTCTTGGTGCATGGATGACTCACATGAGCACAAACACACATCACACACACCCACAAGGGCAGACCATAAGCAGGGAGCAGGGCTCTGGACTTGTCAGTGACAAGGCTCTACAAGACCAGCAACACACCACTTGTACCTATCTTGTGACTGCTGCTGAGTGCTGTAGCAGAGGCAGGAAGGACAGGCTCTGTGGTTAAAGCACCAAGCTTTAACAAACCCATGTGAGCATTTCTGATGGCACTGCAATAACCCACGGCACCACACAGACCTGACAGCCCCGAGCCAACCTCTGCACTGGGACACACCACTGGATGCAATCCCATGCCTGGACTAGCCTGGCACAGCTCACATCAGTGAGAAGGAGATTTGGTGACGCTAATCTAAGCAGCCAGAAATGAGTGGGTATGATTTAAAACCATGACTTTCACTTTGCCAGCCTTCAATTTGTGCTTTGTACAGCAGAGACCAGGGCAGCTTCTCTCAGGGCAGTGAGTGACCATGTACAAAGCACCATGCCCAAGACAGTAGAAGGATCTTTTGCATTCTGGTAAATGGCAAATCTCAGTTTTCAAAGGAAAGAATAATGTGGCAAAAGTGTGAATCAGCTGCTAAAAAGGATGCATTATCTTAATTTTTCAATTTAAAAAAAAATTCATTCCAGTAAAGTAATTCTTTTTTGCGTGAAGTTATAATTAAAACCGATCAGCCTGAGAAGTAACCTTTAAATACTTAATTATGGGATGGAATATATATTATTTCCAGTATTTCACTGAGATTAATGCCTTTAGCACACACAATATCCCACAGTGGCATGATGGCTGGGCTCTGAACTTGAAACACAAAGTCAATTTCCTTTCATATAAGACTTCAGCAAATGTATTTACTTGAGAAGATAAGGAGACTGGCAGTGGTAATAAATTACTGTAACAACCCACTCAGCAAGACTATGGTACCAAGCGTACCAGGAGAAGCAGCAGGCCCCTAAGTAGAAGATTAATATTTAGTGAGGTGAGAAGAAAACAACCATAGGTTGTAATATGAGAAGCAGTTTCAACACAAATACCAAGTGCTGGCCAACTGTACTTTTTCATTAATAAGACAGATATCAATCATTAACTATTGTTATTGTTAACCTATCAATAAATGCAATGTGCATCCTATGCTCACCTGTAAGACAAATCAGCTTTACTTTCACTAGACTGTCAAATTTCAGCTTAATCTTTCTATCAGAAATGTTCACCAAAATGCTCACCCTTATTTCAGCCATTCAACTGGATTGTTAAACCCTTAGCTTCAAAAAACCAACACGGAGACAGAGTTGTTGCCCTCAAACCCTGCTGACAACAGACTTGTCATACACATACAGCTCTCTGAAAACTCCTAAAGTGGGACCCAGGCATTCCTGCCCTGCTTGTTCCTGGCCCCACCACTGGTGAGAGCCATTGTACACATTACCTGTTGCTGGAGGTGATGTCCTCAGCCCAACGGTGCTGCTTGATGGAGGAACAGTGGTGGGTTTGGTAGCAGCCAAAGTAGTTGCAATGCTCACAGTGGTCTTGATGGTTGGAGGGGCTTCAGAAGGACTTGTAACAGGGACGTTTTCCTCAGTGGCTTTACCAGGCTTTGCAGTGGTGGGATCCATGGCTTCTGTGCTTTTACCAGTGGTATAACTGTGCTTAGTGGCAGTGGGTGTCTGAGCCCTGTGGTCTCTCATGGTGCTGGCCTCACCTGGTGTGGGGCGGCGAGCGGCCGGCGTCGTCAGCACAGGAGGTTTCAGCGTGGTCACTGCCACTGCAGGGACAATGCTGCTGTGATTTGGTGCACTTGGTGAGGGACTAAGGGGTGCATCTGTTGGACCAGCCCGTGGAGCAACACTGGCCGTGGTGAGCAGCAGTGTTGCCTTCCCAAAGCTGTCCCCTTGGGTGGTGGCATCTCTAGCTGAGGCAGTCTCTGTTACTGTCACGGGAGCAGACACGGACACGATGCGCCCACCAAGCAGCTCCATGGGTGCCGTAGGGAGAGGTGACCTGGTGGGGCTGAAGGTGGTGCTCTTTTGGGGCCGGTGTGTGACATCAGGCTTGTTGGTCTCTCTGGGTGAGCTCCTGGCTGTGGCAGCTGTGGAGGGCACCTGCCTGCCCACACTCGTAGCCGCAATGGTGCTGGCTTGAACGCTCTCGCTGGACTGCGAGATGGATGAGGGAGATGAAAACACAGGCAATAAAGATGCTAATGAGTAAGATGGGGAGGGCAAGGAGGAAGTGGGCAAGGAGGATGACACAGCCTGCAGAGGGGGTGAAGATGCCATCACAGAGGCCGAGCGTGGCTCAGGTGATTCTGACAGCGTAAACAGATGAGCTGGTGGTGGTGTTGATGACAGTGAGTGCTGCAGTGATGACAGTGAGGAAGAGGCTGGAAATGCTGATGAAGACAGAGATGATCTGTCAGTGGTCAACAACTCAGAATCAGTGTTGAAGAGAGTTGTATTTTCTACGTTGTCTGTAGAAGCAGAAGTCGGCAATTTGGAAGGGTGCACCAGCAATGGCTCCGTAGATGGTTCAACAAAACTGCCACTGTTTGATGCATTGCTCTGCCTGTCATGAACCACAGATGATTGTGAGGCATCAAAAGGGCTGGAAATTTCAGAAAAAAAGGTGGAACTTTCTGAGGAGTCACCAGAGGTGCTGCTGTTGGAGATAGACAGGAGGGTCCTTTCTCCTCCTCTGGTGTATGTGGTTGAAATGTACGTGCCATCTGTGTGAGAAACCGAGGTCCTTTTCTCAGCATCGATGCTACTGACTGGCTGATGGCTGCCTGAAAAGTCTGGAGTAAAGGGACAAAAAATATTAGAAAGGCAGAGTAATATGAAAGCATTTTGATGTCATATTAAAACCACTTGCTAAATAAGATGTTCTTGTCTGTGAACCTGTCCATGCTTTTCTAAAAATTTCAAGCACCATTCAAGCATGGTTATGGGATTAGGAGTCTTATGCACCCCTTAATTGATTATAAAATGGTGAACCCTGACAGATACAAGACTCCCATAAAATGTGTAGGTTTCCAAATCACTGTTCTTCACATATTGCTTTCCTAAAGTGATCAAGCTCTTAACATTCCATGATATTTGTGGCAAGCTAAGCAGGAAAACCTAACTGTTCTCTTTATCACCTTTATCACTCATAATTCACATAACTCATATCCTCTCCCTCTTATCCTCCATTCCCATCTACAGAATATCCATCTTGTTCAGTCAATTTGTTTTTAGATACAGTGAACTTCATGCCACTGCAGGATGAAATTATTACATTATGTTAATTTGAAGCTTATCATGAACTCAGTGATTCAAAACTTTGCAGCCAGGAAAACCTAAATGAATAGCACAACAGTCTGCAAAAAATTCAGATTATTTAGCATAAAACATGCAATCAATCTTATAATACCAATTTCAGGCCATACAGCTAAGTTCAGCCAACTTTAAAAAAACAAAATTGGGTATTGAAAATTTGTTTTAATTCTAAACTGACTTAGGTCATCACGAAACACTTCTAAAAGCATCACCCAAAAGAAACCACTTAGGATGCAAAAAAATGTAATGCAGCCATCAAAACAGAAGGGTTTATGGCTCCACCTCTGGAAGAGCTCCCCATCTGTGAGGGGTCTGGTTTTGAGTCCTTTGATGGAAACATTCCCCTGAGTGAACCCACAGGTGGTATCGCATGCACTAATGAAAGAGAATTTTATGTACTAACAAAACAGGACAATGTGAATTCCCCCACAAATGTACACCAGGAGATGTCAACTTACTTGTGAGATCATTTTGGAAAGAAGAGTAAGTGGGGATCTTGGCAGAGCGTACGAAGACAGTCTCTGTCGCAGAGCCCGTGAAACCCCCGGTGCTGCTGGTGGAGGTGTTGGCTGTCCTGCCCTGCTCCACCAGCACTGGCTCAGACGGCCCTGGAGAGCTGGAAGCTTCAGCATGGAAAGAAGAGCTCTCCATGCCAGCAGCCAATGTGCCATCTGTCACTGAGTGCAGCATCCTCTCCTCACCCCCCACAGACGTGGATGAACTGTACACGGGATCGGTGATGGGGCTGGACATCCTCTCCTCAGCACCTGAGCTGCTCATGGAGTGATGGCTGCTGCCAGGGGCTGGAAAAGGATTGAAAAGCAGTAATCTGATTTTATCATCTCAGAGCAGACAGGACTGTCTAAATGCAGAGGAATCAGTACCAATAGAGTCATAATGGTATGTTTATGTTATTTATAATTATCACCCCAACCCAGATAGGCAGTCGATGTGTCCTACAGCTACAAGCCACATGTCTCAAGAGTGAGACCCTTCTTGCTAAATAGCAGCAGCTGCAGATATACAACACCACGGGGCAGGACCACAACCACTTAGAAATGCTGCCCATGACACCTGCAACAGCTGTGTCACACCAATCCCACAGGGAGGGGAAGGGAGAGGCATTCAAACAGTACTCCAGAGTTCAGAAAAACTCACTGGAAGGTTCACCAGCAGCTGAGAGGTAGGTGAAGACCCTAGATGAAAGGGTGACCTTGGGCTCTGGGGACCCTGCTTGGCCAGATGACACGTGTCTCACTCCAGGCCATGCCGTGGAGGATTGGACAGGACTGGTGTGGATGTCCCCAGCTGTGTCCAGGTGAGACGTGAGGCTTTCTGCTTCTGTGCTCCACATGCTGCGGCTGCCTGGGGCTTGAGATGTCCCCTCCTTGTGGATGAAGAGTGTGGCTGAAGGTGCAGGCACTGAAACGCTGGGAGAAAATGCAGGCAGCAGCTTTGTTGAAAGTTCACTGAGTCCAGCACCACTCTGTGAAACATTACTCTGCTTCCCAGGCTCTGCTGCTGATGAGGACAGCAGGACGGTGTCCAGGGTGCTGGTGTGGGGTGGAGCAGAGCTCCCTGTGCCACTGGAATCTCCGTGGGTGTCCAGCACGGGCACTGTGCTGCTCTCCTCACTGGTGGTAGCTGCCACCACGCTGGGTGTGCTGGCAAGAGGCAGGCGTCCTCCCATTGCTGAGGTCTTTTCTGCTGAGAAAGGGCAAAGCAAAATGGATTTATGCACCCTAAGCTATAAACAGGCAGGCGTGCTCTCTTCCATCACCACCCTCAGGCTGAGGGCACAGAGAGAACGTGGCAGAAAATCCAAACCTGCAGAAAATGCCAACCGTGAAGGCACAGCCCTTTCCTGTGCTAGGAGGTGCTGCTTACAGCAGGGCACCCTGGAGAGGGCACCAGGAATAAGACATGGGAGCACTTTTGGATTTGCCTCCCTTCAGTGCTGCAGGCCTGACCTGGGCACCAGGCACCCACACGGAGTGACAGGGAGGTTACATAGCTCCCAAACCCCTGGTACTCAAAAGAAAGCATGGCAGGTTTGTATGGGATCAGTAAATCCTGCCTTTGCACCCCAGGGTGGGAGTCAGGAATAACTGGTGCTGTTTCTGCTGGTATAAACACAGCCAATGGGACAGTCTTGAAATTGTGCTGTCTCTGAAAACACAGCAGATCTCGAGGCCAGACTGCTCTGGCAGTAAGGCTGGCTTTTCCTAGTGGCTAAATGTAAGAAACAGATAATGGGGTTTTCTCTGGAAGTTGAAATTTTCATCCATAATGTTCAATGCCATCATCCAGCACCTTCTAGCATGACCTCAGAGCTCACCTGGGGAAGTGCTTTCTGAAGCAGATGATGAGCCTGTGAGCAATGGGTTCATGGACGACACAGTGGCACCTCGGCCACCACCCCCCTGGGTTCCCAAAGAAGACTGGGAATGGCCTGGAGAGCTGATGTTCTCAGTACCAGTGGTGGAAATCTCTGTTGTTTGGGCCAGTGTGGTGCTGGCTGGCAGAGACCTCAATGTCCTCCCTCCACCCTTGGTGCCAGTTGTGGAAATAGAGGTGCTGGTGGTGGGGAAATTGGTTCTTCTCTCTGTTGGCAGGACGCTGAATGACACATGGCTGCTTCCAGTAGCTAAAATGTGATAAAGAAACAATTTACATTTTTACACATATGGAACTATAAATAAAAACGAGCTTTCTTCCAATAGCACCCAGAAGCAGCAAGTACACAAACACAAGTAGAAAACATGAGAAGATGTCAATTTCCAAAGATGTAAATCCTTCCCACAAAAATCTGTCTTCTAAAAAACATAGTGTGATGCTGAGAAAAGTGCTATTATATAAAAATTGTTGAAATACTAATGCTGGGCACTTGATTTCACCATTATGTGCCTGAGTGCACTCCTTGCTTCTAGAGCAAATACCATGACAACCCAGAAGAGCCTGGAAATCAGTTCAGACAAGGCACTACCCTAAGCAGTGTGAAGGTCTTAGAGAAGTCTGAAGAAACAGGATCAGGGGGATCAGACCCCTTCAGAACCACAGTGGGGACTATGACCAAACAGCAGTATGAAGGACCTCAGAGACCACATTCAAAGTTGCCTTAATTTTGTTGAGCTGGTTCAATTTCTGGAAAGCAGCATGGTCCAAAAAGTAGGACAGAAGGTAGGAACTGAAGTCTGATCCCCAGGACTTCAGGGACATGATCTAATCCTCACTTGCTTAGTTCTCTTGTCTGTAACATGGAGATAGTAACTGGAGATAGTAAAAAAAAGGACTGTGATTTAAAAGTTAATTATTTTTCTTGGCATAATGAAACTTTCCACACATGTGCCCTTTCTGTAAAAAACCTAAAGCACATTTTTTGGTCACGCAAAAGCGGAATAATTTCAGACACAAAACCACACTGAATCCTTCCAAACAGTATATAGCAGGAAAGAGTCAGGCAAGTGCAAGCTGCAGGAAGTCCTCCTTTGGCTTGTAAGAAATTGTATTTCAATTCTAACATGAGCTCACCTGGGGAAGGACCTTCCGAAGGAGAGCGAGAGTGTGTTAGGGAAGAATCTGCCACCTCAGTGAAATCTGCCATTCCTGTGGAGCCCTGAGCTCTGGAGGTCTCTCTTACAGAAGATGTGGACAAGGATTGGGTTGTGCCCAAGGCCCTGGACGTGGCACTGCTGGACATGGAGCCCTCAGTTGCTATCAGGCGGCTGCTGCCCGAGGCAGAGCTGGGTGGCCTCCCAGCATCACTGGATGTGGCTGAAATGGGAGTGTTGCTGGCAGAGGAACGGAGGGAGGTTTTCTCTGCCACTGGTCGGTGGCTGCCTCTGACACCTAAAATACAATAAACCCAGGTTTGATTTATGCATGCAGAGCTATACATTCAGTTGTTTGCTCAGCACCCATTTCCACCCTGCCCATTGAGAAACTAAGGGGTTTCTCTGGGAAGAGTTCAATCTCTCCAGTACAGGCACATGTGCCTTACAAAAAGCCATGAAAAAACTCAAACCCACATCCTACAGACCAGCCTGCATGGCAGGTGTAGCACCAGGTGACACCTGCAAAACCCCAGCAGGTGTCTCTGGCAGGGAAAGCGTGTGCACGTGTTTCTTACCAGTGCTTTTCTCAGCACAGGAGTTTCATTAGTAACGAGAACATCAATGTTTTCCACTTTTCCACCCAAAAGCTGAGTTTCACTCTCCCCCTTCCCACCCACCCCACTGCCAGTCCAGTGCAGCCATTAATAAAAACATCCATGTATCCAATAGTGACTGACAGCTGTATCTCAAGAAAAATAGCACAAGGATGTGAAGTCTCACCCAGCCCCAAGGCAGAAGCTTTCAGACCAACAAATTTACCTTGGAAAGGACCTTCGGAGGCAGAGAAGGAGCTTGTGAGCAAAGGACCCCCAGGAGAGCCTGCGAGATCGGTGGCTTCCCATGAGCTGTTGGGATGATGTGTCCCAGTCCTCAAGGAAGAGGAGGTCCTGCCCAAAGAGCTTGTGGGGCTGGTGCTGGTGGCAGAGTCCCTTGACACCCCAGCTGTGTGGTCATTTCCTGGGGACATCAGTGTCCCCACTGCCACGCTGGACATAGCAGCACCCTGGGTGTCCAAGAGCAGCGTCACCTCTTCTGCACCTGGGATGCTCTTGGGGGGTTCATAACTGCTGCTAAAAGCTGAAAAAGGAGAAAAGAAAGACAAAACTGCATAAACATAAATAAAAAACTGCAGGGTAGGTTTCATCCCACTATCAGTAGATGTAGACAATGTATGTGTGAATATTCAATGCGGAAATATTTAATAATGGAAAATCATTAAGACAGGGAAAAAGTGGTCTCTAAATAGGAACTGCTGAAGTTATTGCTTGCAAAATTCAACTGGAAGTTTTCAAGGAAAATCTATCCTCCTCTTCCAACAAGAATAATATTTATCCATACTTTCATTTCTGTGAAATGTTTTTCAATGTACAGAATGGGCCAAACACAATATTATTCCTCCTTTCTTTAAAATAAAAAGGATGTATTTTGTTAATAAAGAGTCTTTAAATAAGAGTTCTGAGGTATACAGCTATCTATCAAAACTCACTTGTGGAAGCACTTTCTGAAGCAGATGACGAGCCTATGAGCAATGGGTCTGTGACACCTCTGCCTCCACCACCCTGGGCACCCACAGACATCCCAGGGGTCTGGCTCTGGGCTGAAGAGCTGCTGATTTCAGTCCCAGAGGTGGAAATCTCTGCTATGGTGACCAGCCTGGTGCTGGCTGGCAGAGACCTTAATGTCCTCCCTCCACTCTTGGTGGCTGTTGTGGAAATGGAGGTGCTGGTGGGGAAATCCGAACCCCTCCTCTCCACAGCTGAATTGTTGGATGGCTGGTAGCTGCTTCCAACGGCTACGGGACAATAAAAAAATGAATTTATACATATGAAATTATAAACAGATGGATCCATTTTCTTCCCAGATGCTTATAGTGCACATAGAGATATTAAGCAAAGGAAGTTTTCAATCTGGACCAAGTGCTCTTTTGGAGAGGCATGACTCCCCTCACCGCAGGAAGACCTCGCATAAAACCCAGGGCTTGCTGCCAGGCTTTGTGGGAGTGGGGTGGCCCAGACAGCAGGAAACCCCACAGGACAAGGACTGCAGAGATTTGCCTTTAAATCCAACCTTTGCTCTAATATTGCTGGAAACAGGCTCAGGCTTCTTTTTTTTTTTTTTTTTTTCTTCTTTTTTTTCTTTTTTTGTGGCTGGAGCACAGCATCAAACAGCAAAGGGAGGAAACCTAAGCCCAGCCACATTCCCATATGAGCCTGCAGCTCACTGCACACCCCAGGGCTTAGCAGGGCACTGTCCTTCCAATACTGGATCTCAGGTTTCCTGCAGCCCCAGTGGTGCTCCCAACAGCTGTGACAGACGGAAGAGACGTGTCACTGTGAGAACCCTGGAGATGTGTTTGCTCCCAGAAAACCCTGGACACTGGATAAGGATTCAGCAACACTGAGGTTTTCAGTAAGTTCATGTGGAGCTGGGCAAAGTCTCCGTTTTTGAGAACTCCAGAAACTGGCTGCTGCAGAGCAAGCAAGGGGAAGCCATGGAGCCCTGGGATCTCAGGTTTGCTGGCCTGAGCAAGTTGTTAAGCACAGGCATCTCACCCTGTCTAGCTGAGGGCAAACCCCACCCAGTGTGGCCACAAGTGTGGGTTCCCAACCTCCCAGCCCACTCCATCACCACTTGGGCTCAGGTCAGATGGGGCTCAGAGCTGCCCCTGCTCTGCAGTTGGCACCGGCCTAGTGAAGATATTTCACAGCTGCAGACATCCACCCTGCAGAAAACACTGTGATAACATCCAAAGAACTTTATTTTTTTAAGTGGAAAATGCTGGGGGGGTTGGATCAAATTATTTTTTCCATTGCTTTTTCCTGCTTTCAGCAGGGAATTTCAGCTAACCATCCAAATAATAAAAAACAGAGCACATACAAAACAGAGCATCTCCTCTGCTTCAAGAAAGCAAATACTATAAAATGGCTTTTAAAAGCTATGAAACAAAGGTCAGCAAAGCTCACCTCTGAAAGCATTGTCCGTGGGAGGTGATGCTGTCAGCAAAGGGCTGGTGGAGTTCCCTGTGACACCCCTGGGGTGTAGCATGATGTGCTCTGCACCAGTCTGGGTACTTGAAGCTCGGGAGGAGGCCTGGGGCTGGCCCAGGGAGCCAGGGAGGGCAGTGCTGGGGCTGCCACCCGAGGGGCTGGGTGAAGCAGCTGCAGTGCCCATGGCAGGGCTGCTGCCCAGCTCTGTGCCCAGCCAGCTGCTCACTGGTTGAGAGAGGCTGTCAGTGCCTGCAAGGCAATGGGGGAAAGCAGGTGAGAGCCCAGAGATGGGCTTAGCTGTCTGCACACCATCCCCCACTGTCACCCTTCCCCTGCCCCTCAGCCCCCTGCCTGCACTGTGCCTACAGAACGTTTGTGTTTGGAAGCTGCACCAAGTAATTAATAATTCTTGTAATTCGTAATTCATAAAGGACAAGCCACATGGATTCTTCTCTCCATCCTTGTGCATAAAGCAAGCCAGAAAACTGCCTGGAGTGCATGGTGAGGATGGAGAGCTGGATCCACAAAGCTCTACAACGCAGGAAAACCAGGCTTAACCAGCGCCTGTTTGCTCTGGGGAGCAGCATTCACCTTGTTCCCACATGTTGGAACAACACTTTCCCAGTGTTCCCAGGCTGAATTGGGGTGGCTCACCTGGGTGATGAGATTCTGAAGATGAGGGCAGCAGCACTGTCCTCACGGTGTTGTTGAACCCTGACATGTTCCAGACCTCCTGGTGCCCTCCCTGTGTCCCCTCAGCCAAATCGGTGCTGACAGCTTCCGAGCCTGGTGGCGTCCCTTCAGCAGCTGCCGGGGTGTTGGGAGAACCCAGAGCCCTCCTGCCTCTCCCCTGCCCGCCTGCAGCATGGTGGTGGCTTCCAGGGTCTGGAAAGCAACAGGGAGAGGGTCATGTTCACCTGGAAAAGTTCCTTTGTGTCAGCTGGGTGGCAGCAGCATCACCTGCAGTGGTACCCAGTCCTACCACATGCAACAGGAAGGGTCACAGCTGCATCCCTCATGTTTCCTCTGTTTAACAGAGCAAAGTTTAACTGCAGGAGGGATTGATGGGAACAGAGGGTCTGTGTCACCAAAAAATAATGGCATTTTAAACATTGTCTTCATTTGTGCATGGCAAAGAAACAGATTTATTTTTTTTTTCAGAGACATTAAAAATGCAAAACGCAGTAAGGAGCTGGTGCCAGAACAGCTCACAGCTGGCAGCCTGGGCATGCCAGCTTCATACTCTAGTCCCCAAGCAGAAAAAACCAAGGAATCAAAAAAATTAAAGAAAAACCTCTATGCTTATATCTTATTTCAGCTGGGGATATTAGGAAAAAAACTGAGGTGGGGACAGGGCAATCAGCACAGCTTTGTCTTGCTGCTGTGAGAAATGGGCCTTAATTTAAATTCATTATTAAAAGAGTACACTGGTTTACTTATGACTGAAGATTAGGAACAAGCCCAAAGGTAAGTGTTCACTAGCAGGATTTCCATGTGAGGACCTCAGCTACAAATCATTGACACAGCTGGTCAGGGATCCTTAAGAGGAGCTCTTTTAACCTAGACTGGGCTTGCGATGGGCTCCAGTTCCTGCTGGGAGGAGGTGAGGGGACACCCAGGGGTCTCTGCTCTTAGCACAGCCCCTGACCTCAGTGGATGGGTAGGACTCCCTGGGTACTGCTGGGTGGTGAAAAACAGTGGCAGCTCCTGAGAATCATCTTCGTTGTAATGTGAAAAAACAAAACCCAGCTTTCCTGAGGTTGGATTTCTCTCAAAAATCCTCATTTCTAGGTGTGGGGCAGGAATACGTCCTAACCCGCTGGCTGTGCTCAGTCCATGGGCTGGGAACAGCTGACAGGTACTCCCACATCCATAGAACTCACCGGGAGGATGGCTGTGGGTGAGCAGGTGGGTCACTGTCCCAGCAGATGGGCTCTCTGAGGATCCTGCTCCTGGAGGGGTGACACCTCCATCACTGGCAGGGGGGCCAGCGTGCCCTGTGACCCTGCTTGCTGCTGGCACTGCCCAGTGCCTGGCAGGCAGCAATGCCCACTCCCTGCTCCCAGCCAGCATTGTCACCAGCTCCACACTGTCCTGGGGAGCACCAGGAGTCCTCATCTCTGCGCTTGTACTTCTCTCCTGATGGCTGCTTTCAATGACTAAAAGGAAAAACAAGAAAAAATTTAGATCCCATCAGCACTGATGTGCAGGCTCGGCTCACTGCAGTAACACCAAGGCCAAGCTCTGAGCTCATTTACTTACACTAGAGAAAAATTTTGCATAATCAAAACACAGACATTAAATTTATTTTTGGATTTGCACCAGTGGAAATTAGATTGGTCTGTGGGACCAAATACCAAAGCCCACCTCTGTGCAAAAGACTAATTCAGTTCAGCACCCTCAGGATTTTTTTTGTGTTAGGAGAAATAAATCTTGAAAGGAGCAAAAAGAAAATCAAATAACTGATGGAAATACTCGCAGTGTAGAGTCCATGGGAGGAATGTGAAGGTCTCCAGAGCTCACAGCCCAGCACAGCCCATGTGCCCCATTCTAAATGGAAGATGGGAGGGGAGAGGGCCCCACAGCTCTTCCCCTCTCTCCACGTGGCAGTGCTTGCTGGACACCTGACCTCAAACCCCATCACCTCCAGAGACCTGGCACAAAGCTGGCTGAGAACTGCAGGGCAATCAGAAGGGCTGGCATAATCCATCCAGCCACCATGAAGCATTAGGGATAGAAGAGATCAAGGTATGGTGTGGATTATACAGCCCACCCAGGTGCCAAAGCACCCCATGGTGATGAAATATTTTGGCATTTCTAACATTAATGTCTACCAGAATATGAGAAACAAGATGGACAAGAAGATTGTGCAGGAGCAGAAGTCCGGGGAATCAGGGTTTTCAGCCTATGGTACCACCCAGAGCTGTGTTCACACAAAAAGCGGCAGCCACCATCTATGTTACAGTCCCAAGGCTTGGTTGGCACTGCAGCCTCAGATGACCTTGAAAGCCCACAAGTCAAAGCAAGTCCAAACCTGAAATGGCAAGGTCCTGGTTTTGTCCATCTTTCTTACAAACAAAATGCAGTCCCTGTAATGTGCACAGCATCCACAGGCAGCAGCTAAAGGCAGTCAGTCTCTGCCCAAAAGCTCTGATGCTGAAGGTTAAACCTGTTCTGGGCCTCCAAACCTTTTCTGTAAGAAAATTGTGTGTTGAAGAGAGTGGGACACCTCCTCCTTGTCTTGTATGTCTCCTTTGGAGTTGCTGTACCTGCCACAACACAGGTGGCAATTTCAGAAGTGGTGTCCTCTGTGCTTCTGCAGTAGCTTCAGTGGGAGCTCACCAAAAAATAACGGGGTAGCCAGGACAGTCTGTATTTCATCCTGGGAGTCTGAGCCCCATGTGGGCCAAGAAGACAAGAGCTGTGGTGGAGCAGAGCCCCCAGAGTGCCTTCACTGGAGCCCTTGCAGTGGCTGTGATGCCGAGCACACTGAGCAGCCACTGTTACTCAGAGCCCACTGAGAGCCACCTCCAGGCTCATGGGACAAGCTTCTGGTCCTCACCAGTTGGACAAGGGGATGAGAAGTGGCAGGGGATGCTTTCTATGCTCATTTGCAAGCCAATACCCAGCCTGTAATTGTAGCCCACAAGTCCATTTATAGCAGGCCCAAAACATGTGGCTGTGCTGGAGGGCAGCACACTGAATTTCTCTCCATCCCCCTCTCACTAAAAGCTTTCAGCTGTGCAGCCCATGCTGAATGCAAAGCCTGTGGCCAGCTTTGCTGCACAGAGAGAAGGCAAAGCAGCAGATGCTTAAAGAAACCCTTAGGGTATGAGGATAGATGGAGGGAAATCTGCTTTCTCAGGTTGCCAACTCATTTGTCAACAAGAGCTCCGGACAGGCAGGCTAAAATATACAGCATGACACTGCAGCAGGCATTTCACTGCCACTTCTTAAAAAGTAACCCTGGAAATGCCAGCAAGCAGTGCCTTCAGCTATGTTCCTTGATTGAATGAGACCAGTTCAGAAGTAAAACACTGCTGTTTGCTTATCTGGTGGTTGTTTGCCCTGCAAATCCACCTCAGAGTTTTCTCTATCCTCTTTTGGCTCTGCAGAGCTGCTGGGAATAAACCAAAGCAAAACCCTTCCCCTACTGTGGGCGCCAGCAAACCTGGCTTTGAGTGCAGCCAGGCGGTGGAGGGGCTGAATCAGAAGGTATTATTTACACAGGCTTTTTAGAGTCATCTGGCATTTTTAACTCTGCCCTGCAAGGTATGCCAGGTCCTAGTGCAAGGAGGAAAACCTTGTGCTAGCATAGGCTCAGCTCCCCAGTTTGGTGGGTGCAGAGCATGAGCCACACCGGAAAATCCAACCCACAGCATGTAGTAAGGAAACCCAAAAAAATCATGTTGTTCAACAAGATAGATATGAAATCTCACATCCATCAAGCCTGCCAGAAGTGCAAGATAACCATAATATCCTCTTTGATTTGCCTGCAGAAATGAAGACTTCAAAGACAACCCTCCTCTGGAGTGGATGGACCAGATCAAACTTCTTCCAAAAAATCCCCACAGGACCATCTGGCCTCCCCTGATGCATTAAAGGCTTAAAGCAAAGTGGCCCTTTAGCAGAGGTACCGATCTGTCACTAACAATTTTGTCACATCCTAAGCTGCCAAGAGCTTTGCATGGTTTAACTCCACATAACCACAGCCACTGAGAAATATTTGACTTCCAGCACAAAACTCTGCCACCCACTGGATCAGTGTTTTTCTTCCCAGTTAAAACTAGCAGTGATGCTCACCAGACAGGTCGAGGCTCGGAGTTACTTTTTCTCTGCAAGCATAACAAGCCCGTGGCTTGCTGTGAGCCGAGTTATACAGTTCAGCCAGGACAAACAGATCAAGTTCCAGCTGATTTCTCAAGGCTTTGGGCTTGCCCCTGGCAGCCCAGTTGGATATCTACCTTGTGAGACTCCTGAAAAATTCCTTTTGGGCCACCAATTTTCTGCCTCTGTCCCTGACACAGCACAGGCATTGCCCTATTTCAGAGAAGGCAGCTACCAAGGCAGCATTGTGGTAATGCTCACAACTCAGCCATGGGTCAGGAAAACACCAAAAAGCACAATAATGCAAGTTCTCTGCAGTGACTGTGATGGCACACAGACATCTCAGGGCAGGGACGGAGGAGGGATGTATCCAGCTAATGCCAGGAGAGCAGCATTCCCACAGGCAGCATTTGCCAGGAGCACTGCAGCCAGCCAAGGCACACCACAAACTATCCCAGCCCCAATGCTTCCCTGCAGATGGGATTTCTTCCCCTCGAGGGGCAGAAAAAATACTTCTCTGACTGGGGAACACAAATTCAATCTGGGTTCGCACAAAAGGAAAGCCAAGAGCAGCTGACTGGCTGTCCAGAGCGGCCCCTGGGAGGAGCAGTCCCCCCTGGGAGGGTGGCGATTCCCTGGGGACCATTCCGGGCAGGGCCGCCCATTCAGCGGTTTGTTCTGCCAGGGCTTTGCGGGCCACCCCGGAGCATCTCATGGCGAGCGGAGCGCGCTCCAGCGGGCTCCTCCCGAGCACGGGCAGCTATAATTATAAACCCCACATCTGTAAGCGTTGCATAATCTTAACATCATCCGAGGCTCGCGGAGGGGAGAATAAAACTCATCGCAACTTAGAAAACTCCTGGCGGGCTGCAGGGAAAGGTTGGGGAGAAAAGCAGGCTGCACGGGAGAAGGAGCGGGGGGCAGAGCCGGGGCAGCGGTGGCCGGGGGCGGCTCCGGTCGCTGCCGGGGCCGGGCTCTGTGCTCTGTTTTGAACGGCTGCTGCGGATGTCGGGATCATGGGTGGAGGCCGCTTAGGAGCCAAGTGAGTTTGTGCGAACAAAAGCTAAAGCCCTAAATCTGGACCGTCCAGGGCTCTCTGGGATTTTCAATTTCCTTCCTTGTTCTTGCTCTGAAAGAAGCAGTTCAAGGCGGGGGNAAAAATTTCATACTTGAGATGGGTCAGTTGAGCGTAAACACGCTGATAATGCTGCTCGGGGAAGGTCCCTCGTGTGCACTAAGTGCAGGAAAAATGCAAGAGGTTTTTAACCACATGCAGTCAACCCTGTTCTGCTGATTTTCTTATAACAGTACAAGGAATTATTCTGTCTGGATTAAGAAAGGTGGCAAGAGAGGTGTATGGGGAAGAGGTGCAGAAGCCTTGCCAGACCTTCTCACCCTTTTTTGGGGGTTGGTTTGGATGTGGTACCCTATAGACACATTCTCTGGCAGTGCCTTGCTGTGGTCCTTCTACTCCTCATCCTCTCCCCACTGCACCCCAGGCAGAGCAGAACAATTCACAGGACCCTCAGTCATTTTAACCATAACAGGAAGGATTTGTGCAGGCAACAAAGGTGAGTAGAGTTTTAATATGTCAGCTCAGGAAAAGCGATGGGGGTCTAATGCCAGCAGCAGCCCCTGCAAGCTCTGAGTGCCAAGGTCCACGTGGTGAATGCCCACCTGGCCACTTCAGCAATGGGTGCCCACAGGGCTGGGGACATCAGCATCATCCCCAGTCACTCCACTGCCAGGCCATGGCACCTTGCTTGCAGTTCTGCTTTCTGACACAAAAACACTCTGCATTTCCACACCACCTCCCCTCCAGGACCTGTAAAACCTCAGATGCTAAAAGCCATTTTTGCTTCCTACAGTTTTTTTCATCATCCCAGAGACTGATGCTCAGAGATGCCATTAGGAAAAAAAAAAAGAAAGAAAGGATCAAATCACTGCTCTTAAAAGCAGTACTCTAAAGCAAGGAAGCAGGTTCTCCAAAATAAAGAGTACACAGAAATCTGTGATCCTTTCCAAAAGCAGGTGATATGTGCATATGGAGTGCCCACAACTGGGGATAAAACCTGCAGACTGCAGGGACAGGATATTGTTCTGCTTATCAAGAGGTTTACAGCCTCTTAGTTTTTGTGTCCTAAACATTTCCCTGGGGAGGTGCAGGCTCCCAGACCATCAGCTCAAGCCCATGAAATCCTAAGCTTCTTATTCATCTTTCTTGGGCAGTTTGGTTCAATCCACAGATCCCTGAGACCACACAGATCCATGGGACCACCTGTGCTGTCTGAAAACCAACAGCCCAGGGCTCAGGGCAGTTCCTTGAACCTCTTTTCATGAACTTTTGTTTTTAAACAGCTTTTAGCAACTGAATTAAAAAAAATTTTTTAAAAAAAGGCCTGGTTTATCATCAAGGCTTTGAAAAACATATTTATATAAAATTCTACTTCCAACAGGGATAAGCCATGACTTACCATACTAAAAACCCAACAAACCATGCTGAGGCTCCAGTAAAATCTCAATCCATCCATCCATCCATCCATCGGAGAGGGAACCTCCAGTGCCCCAGGCTTCACATCCTGACTGCCTTTCTTGAGCAGAAGGCCAAACTCAGCCATATTTTCTTGTTTGACTGCTCATTTATATTCTGCCCCAGAAGTGTCCCTCCAGGCTTAATGTGGGAAAAGCCCCCACAGCCCCAGGGCAGCTGACAGGTCCTAGGAGCACTTACCAAAGAGATTTCTTTCTTACTGTTTTTAGTAAACATCAATAAAACTAAGCCAAAATAAATCTCCTGAGCTGCACAGCTCTCTGAGCACTCACACCTCCTCTCCATCCCCTCTCACGCAACCCTGCAATACTGAAATGTCCCCAGCTACCCTGCCTGCACCATAGATCCCAAATGCTAAATCCCAGCATCAGCAAATTCACTTCTAAAACCCTCCAGGCTTTTCTGTAATGTCCTGCAGAAATATTACAGAAAATATCACCCATGCATTGCTTCTTCCTTTTTCTGGGGTTTTTAAAGCTCCCTGGAAGCTTTTCTAGTCGGAAAGGCAATGTTGCCCTCACCAGCACTCATGAGGCCAGAGCAAAAGCCACACAGGGACCCAGCCTGGTGTCATTTTAACTTCTGCTCCCATCTGAGGGCAGTGCTGCTGGAGACTATCAGACGGCTTGGGGAGGAAGTCTCCTGGCAGGACTCCACCAAATTGGAGTTGCTAGGTCACTGGAACAATAAAAAGGCAAGAAAAAACATCCTGGCTGCAAAAAAGATGGGAAAAAAAAAGAAAAAGAAAAATCCATGGTGGTGTGCGTACAGTGCGGTGAAGTGGAAAGAAACAGGCTGGAGAGGCTGGAGGGAGCAGGACCATGCTGCTGTCAGCTTCTGCAAGCACACAACTTCATTTCTAACATGGCTCTTTCTCCAGACCTCTCACACAAATAGTTCCAGAAACCTGGAATTTGTCCGCAAGGTTTGCAGCTTGTGAAAATCTCACAGGGGACAATATTTCCAGGGCAGAAAGTTCACTGCTGCTATGGAGAGATTCACTGCCCTCTGCATGTCAGCTGGGCATCACAATCCATGGGATGGCTTTCACCCCCAGCAGCTGCCCACATTCATTTAAACTGGCAATATAAGAAACCTGCCCCCAGCAGGGCTGTGCTTTGGTGATAAGGGGTGAGCATCTCCATGAGGGGCTGAGCACTGTACAGACCTGGGGCTCAGGCTCTCCTGTAAGGAAAGGTGCTAGAGGTTTAGGACATGCAGGATTAAATTCTGCAGTCTGAAAAGTCAAATTTCCGGGCCAGAAGGGAGCATTAGCTCATTCTGTGTGACCTCATGATAACCAAAGTCATTCCATGTGGCTTATTTACTCCCAATACAAGCTCAGTGACTTGTATTTGACTTAAACAGACCTTGCAGGGGAAAAAAAACCCCAAACTATTGGTATTTGTGATTATCTGTGTTTTTAATCAAAACCACAAGAACTATGGGCTGAAGCACAGATTTTTCTGCACGAAACCTCAATGGCCATCAAAAAGTGACGCCAGGCAATACAAAGGAGATGTGTGGCAAAAGACATCTGCCACAGGGGCTGAGGACTCAGCCCTTTGCAGACCCAGGTGAAAACAAGATTGTGTTTTCACATCCCACTGTGGAAACAAAACCACAAGTGCCTGCTCCAAAGTGGTCTGAGCCCAGGAGCTCACACACAGGAGGGGACAATAAATACTGGGAGGATGGAAGAAGGAGTAGGAAAACCGTGCTGCAATGCTGAGAGGTGATGCTGGGAGCAGCCAGGGGCTGCCAATGGTTCCCCAGAGGCCAAGCCATGCTGCTCACTGATGCAGGTGGGCTTTGGTCCAGGTGTCTTGACCAGAGCCTCACTCCAGCAATGTACTTAAGAAGAGCTCCCCAGGGAACTATTTCCTGTGCTTAACATTAAGCACATGCCAGAGAGCTTTGCTGGCTGGCAGTCACACCAGGGACCATGATCAGCCTGAGAACTGAGCAACTTCTCAAGGACACGGTGGGGATGAGAAGGATGAAGAGCCCTCTTGGATGCAGGAGAATCACCAGACTGCCAAGTGGTAGATGCCATTTGGTGACATGCAGATACAAGGCTCACTGGATTCTCCCCTCCATGTAGACCAGCAAAATGCAACTCCATCCCAGGGGAAAACTGAAGGTAGCCCAAGCCTCACGCCCAGCTGAAGGTGGGATGCAGGGCAGCAGGAACCATGGATGCTCTCGTGGCTCCTACCCTTCAGCAAGGGACAGTAAGACTTGTGAAGGGGTGGAGAAAAAGGCAAACAGGCAAAAAAACAAAGCAGCTTAAAGAGAAATGAATCCCCAGAAGAGATAAGGGCCCCCACCTCCCTTCCCCCATCTGCTGCGAAAGGATGATGATCTAAATCACATTTCCTAGATGACACCGCGCCGATCTGCCGCCGGAAGCGGCGGTGGCAGCGCTCAGGATGGCGCCGGACCTCGTTCTTCCAGGGGATGAGCCAGGTCCTTCCCCCTGGCACTGGCAGAGCGGTCAGCACTGACAGGCAGAGGAGCAGCACTGCCCGGGGGCAGCTGGAACACAGGTCCTGCCCCACAGCCGGCACCGCTCTGCCTCTGCAGGCACACGTTTCCTTTCTGAGAACGGGGGGGGGAAGGGATTTACCACTTCAGGGCCTTTCTGCACATGTGTCGGGGAGGCTGAAAAATACACACCTTCTGTCAGATGTGGCCAGCGGTGGGAATGGGCGCTGGAGAAGGGCAGGACTGGGCTGGCACCCTCTGAGCTGTCACTGAGGGCTCAGAGGGAGTCAGGATGGGGTCACATCCTACCTCAAAGCATACGGGCATGGTGTGCTGAGCAAGGCAGCACAGAGGACTGAGAGGGCAGAAATCTGCGCCCAAAACCCACCTGCCCACACACAGACCCAGATTACCCAGCACAGAGCCACCTCACATCAACTGCCTTGGCATGTCCATGCCATCAAGTGACCATCATCTTCAGTGTTAACCCAGTGTGTGACACAGCTTATCCAGCACTGTATGATCTCCAGGTGTACCAGCACTTTGCAGGACAGGATCATGAGGATCTCTGACTGTATGCTGGGGACTGTCCTCAGAGGCCACAAAATTGCTGTTACTCCCATTCCCCAGTTTAAAAGCCTCCTTTCTTCATGCATTATATTTGCTACCTGTTCCTAAGAAGAGGCCATCTTCATGATTTTCTGCATTCTCTGATTATGTTTCCCTCCTAAGAAACATCCTTTCAAAGGGCCTTTATCTGCAGGGTTGGCTGCCGATCTAATACTGCATCCCCATTCTGCATCTGCTGAAAGAGCTGATAATGTCCTAAAAAGAATTAACATTTAGATGTTAGTGCTGTAACCAAATCTGAATCAAACAATGATGACTGTTCAAATGTCTAAAGCTACTCAGGGGTATTTTCATTTAAGCCCTACCAAGCTTGTACCAGGGGTGAGGAGGTTTCTAAAGATGCCTTTGTGAGCACCAGCCACTGAAACCCTTCTCCTTGTCCCTCCAGACACAGATACAATTATACCCAGCTCCAGCACAAAGATAAAGGCTGAATTACAAGAGCAGCATTATGCTCCACAATCAGGGTCCTTGATTCCAACAGACAAGGAAAGCAAATCATGCGCAGTTGGTCTGCGGATGCCTCCACTCCTGGAAATCGTTCCCATCACAGGACAGAAATTAGTTCAATAGACAGGGTTACCTTCTGTGCTTCCTCCCCAAATTGCTAAATTACCTTGTCAGTCTGTGAGATCTTACAAGTAATGCAGGGTCAGACCTGGCCAACACTTGTCTGGGGTATTTCTTTGCAGAAAGTTTCACTACCAGCTGCTACAGTTTCCCTGATAAGAAAGTGTTTTCTTACCTATAGTGGCATGGATGTAGCAGGACAGTTATTCAGAGATGCTGTGAAACCCTTCTCATTTTTAAAATAGTGGTGTATTTATCTACCATTCTGGGGTGATCCTGCAAGGAGAGATATATCAAGATCCCTAGGGAGATGTCTTGAGATCCCTTACAGACCTGCCTTTTGCTTTCATAGAGCACTCAAAACCAAAGCCAAATGAAAACCCCTCAAATATCCAAACTCCCACATCAACCCCCCAAAAAGTGCTGTTCTCCCCCCAGAACAGATCCTGACACCCTGGGTGGGTGGGCAGCAGCACCCTCCTGCTAGGCTATCACAGAAGGTATCTTTTGGATAATATATTGAAGCCAAACTTGATGTGATTCATCCCCACTTCAGCAAAGTTCACCAGAGCGTGACGTTTCACATCAGTCCTCAGGGCTTAAGAGATTTTCCACAAGAGGAAGGGTGTTAACACCAGCATCCTAACAAGCAGTGACGTGAATAATTGTGCTCCATAGATCTAAATTCCTCTTGTCACTGCAGATGCAGAAGTGCCTTTTAGCATGCTCTTCAAGGAAAAAGAGAGCCTTCCTTTGCTACTGGTAACCAAGGAAGCCTCTCCATCAGTCCAAAATTCTTGCACAGGGTTTCTTCCATGCTTTGGAGTTTTTACAGGAATCTAAGGGTGGTTCTGGTAGCAGAAATTACCACAGTGTCTGCCTAGTTATAGAGGCGAGAGGTCAGACTGATCCTGTAACAGCCTTCAAAACCTCTGCCATCACAGCGTGCTAAAAAATGCTGAGAAAAACGCCCTAAATGTGTGTGTGCAACTCGATGTCTTCTGGGAAATGCAGCCCGGGCTGTACCCCTGGGACAACAGCTAACCCTGCTGACTTAACCCTTTGTGCACAGTTTGCATGCCTTTCTATCAAACCACTTAAAATTCCTCCTCACTCCTTTCCCACTGACTTCCTCTCAGAGTTAAGAAGAAAAGGTTATTTTCTCCCAAACTTCAGTGGCAAGAGCCTTGTTGCCATCAAACCACTGTGTAAAAGGTCCCTCAAACATCTCCATGTTTGCCTTGGCAAAACAACTGCAAAGTTCATGGCACTTCCAGAGGACTTTTTCCAAGCACCAAACTGGAAGCCCAAGATGGGGTGCTCACACTGCAAGACAAAGGGAAGGACCTGCAGCATTTGATCACCGTGCAAGTGACATGATCACCCTCAGCCAGACCACAGTCAGAATGCTGCAGAAGCCATTTTAAAAGCCCTCCCAGCTTCATGTCCTTGCAAAGAGTGAAAAGGCAGATGGAGCTTGTTTTTCCCAGTGGAGAGTCAGTCCACCAAGGTCAAGGCGCTTGCACAAGGTATTCGGACAGCTGGACACAGAGCAACTGGCTTTGCCCTCGGCATTCCTGCTGAGTTACCCTGCACATCTCCACACTCCCTCTCTTCCCCCAGCAGAGCAGGACAATGCAGAGGGTTGCACCTCCCCTGCAGATGCACTGCCAAGCAGGGGTGTCTCAAAAATGCTTCTACCTAGACACAAAAGCTTCTGGAGAGCAGCTTTGAGCTTAGTGGTATTTTTAAATACACCCAACTTGGGCTTCTTCTGTGACTCCTGGATTTGCAGCTAATGTTTTCCAGGCTTTTTTATCTACCACCTCAGCAGTCAGAAGCTCTTTTTCTATCCCTTTAAGTGATTCTCCTGTAATGACAACTCCAGGAGTTGGGGTTTTAAGGAAAGACAGCCAAATCTTAGGAGGCTCTTGACACAGATCCTGACTTTTGGCAGCAGTGCTCCCTCGCCCACAGCTGAGATGCTGACTGCAGCTTGGGAGATGCTTAAGTAACCAACTGCAAACCTATTTATCAAATGACTCCAAGTCAAGGGCACAGCAGATGCAAAAGCAGATATAACCCTCCTCAACAGCCCTGCCTGCACAGAGGACAGGCAACTGGAAATAGCTCCATCCAAAGCCACAGAGGGATGGGGGCAGCAACAAGGGAGCAGCAACGGTTTGTAGGTTATTACACCCTGCTTTTGCATTTCAGGCACTTTTTAAATTACATTTTTATATCTCATGCATTTCATACTGGTTTCTGAAGGTATGAAGCTCCTGAGACAGCTTTGTTTGTTCTCATATATTAAAACAAATTAGCCTGGAAAGCAGAGACCTCCAAGACAGCAGGTTCCTACAGGTTTTGTGAAGACCAGCACTTTAGTAGAGGAGACTCCAGTGAGTGTCCAGTTTGGGAAGCTGCTGCACCCAGAGCAAGGGGGATCCCCATGGCTCAGTCCATGCCCTGGCCCTGGGACCTGTACACACTCAGGACCCACAGAGCCCAAAATAAACCACTGCACACACTAATGCCACCCCTCCTGTGGGAAGCAGAAGAGAACAAAGCACAGGTATTACTCCCAGAGTAACTTTCTCAAATCTCTCTCTTCCATCAGTTTGCCCATACACTGACAGCTCTAAAAACAAGGCTCTTTCTCCCCTGGTTTTATACAGCCAGGCTTTTGACCCCAGTGAGTGGAAACCTTGCATCCTTTTACGTTCCTCCAGCTGATCCCTGTGCTCACCCTGGCTGTGCCTGCCCCTTCTCCAAGTCTTCATGACCATGAGTGGCCATCACCCTCTCCAGCACCCAGTTGAGATAAAAAAACAAATTAACGGCAAATAAGGGATGTAACCCAAGGTCCTAAAATCTGTATTATGTACCTCACAGTATTCAGATCCTACAAGAGTCCCCATTTTATACAGGAACTGGTTCCTATCCCCTTTTTCCCCTGTTCTCTCTAGACCACTTCAGTAAACTGGGTCTGACAGCAGCGTTACTACAGCACAGGCAACAGCTACACTAACAGCTTGGAGGAGCTGAAGTTTACAGAGCTTCCTTTACTCAAGGGAACTGCATTTTTCTAAGATTATATTATTACTTGGGCTGGTCGCTCAGTAATGCAACATCATTTCCCTTTTGGGTGGGAAAGTTCTCTCCTTGTCCTCAGATGTGAATGATTTCAGCCTGAAAGGATGAACGCGGACTCTGCATGAACTGTGCCCCGTGCTGAAGCAGCAGGATGTTATATATATAT
>VZTZ01005037.1:0-21269 GCA_013400955.1 Drymodes brunneopygia
AAGAGTTCAGAGATGCAAGCTGTCTGTAAGTACAGAATAGAGTTACAATCAACTTAGATCTAGAATTGTGACATTAAGCCAATTATTTCTTGTCACTGACATGGATCATTGCTACTACATTGTACCACAAGAAGGTGGTGAATCTGGGCTTCATAACTACTGGACATCTGTTTTTGTTTGGTTCCTTTGTATTGTTCTTAAAAGTAACCCCAATTTTATTCCTTCAGAGTAAGCTAATAAATCCATAACAACCTCCAAGGAGCTAAAGAAAGGGCCTATTTAGCAAAAAAGAGCAGTAAAAAAGAAAAGTCTAGTTGGAGACCAATGACTAGTGGTGTACTAGGGATCAATACCAGGTCCAGTCCTGTTTAACATCTTAATTAATGATCTGGGTGACAGAGCAGAGAGTACCTTGTAAAGAACTAAAGGAAATTAGTTGCTTAGTGTAACTCACTTAGCATTAGCAGCTAGCTGTGCTGAAGCCTCAGGCCACACACTGAACTTTTTGCTGGATACACTGAGCTTTTTACCTACTTAAGTAAAAGGGATCCCCAGAGCCTGTTCACACTGGAGGACGAGGTATTAAAGAAGACCACTATCCCACCAGCAGAAGCTGCAACATTAGAGGTAAAAAGAGAAATGGCCCACCTAAAGACAGTGAAGAGAACCAATGGAGAACCAGAAGACCTCAGCTCCTAATATTTTTATTGGATTGAACTGTCGCATAAGGGGTAGGAAACTTAGAAGGTAAGGATGTAACTGCCCAGGGATTTGTTTGTTTGGGGTCCTTTTCTGAAAACACTGAGCTCAAGCTTTCCTTATTGTAATGCATTTGAATTTTTAAATTATTTTTCCTGGAAGCGGACAACTGAGACTCTGCTGTGGGAAACTCAGAGCCAAGGAATTCCTTTAACGTACCCTCAGGAAATTTACAGCTGACACCGCATAGGGAGGAGTGGTACACTGCATGTTGTGAGGATATCTAGAGAGACCACAACAGACCAAAGAAATGGCAGGAACTTCAAAAGGAGAAGAGAAATTTCTGCGCCTGGTGAGGAACAATAATGTGCACTAAGCTGGGGGCTAGTCAACTTGGCAGAAAAGTACCTAGAGATCCTGATGATCACCAGGTTGAACATGAGCCAGAAATGTTCTCTTGCTGCAAAGAAAGTTACTGATATCCTGGGCTATGCCAGGCAAAATATTGCCCACAGGTCAAGGGAGGTGATCCTTCCCCTTTATCCAGCAGTGGTGAGACCACAACTGTATAATTGCATCCAGTTTTGGGGGCCTGAGGGATACTACTGAGAGTTCAGAAAAGCACCACAAGGATAAGGCAGGGACTAGAGCACCTCACAGAAGAGGAACAGTTGAGAGAGCTGGGACTGCTTTGCCTGGAGAAGGCTCCAGGGAATCTTGTCAATGTATATAAATAGCTGAGGGGAGGGAGCAAAGAGGACAGAGACAGGTTCTTTCCAGTAGTGACAGGACAAAACAAAATGGCAATAAAAACACCTGGGGTTTTTTTTGTTTTGCTGTTTGTTTGTTTGTTTTTTTTTAATTTAACTTGTTCTATTAAGTCTTGGGAAGATAAAAATCTCACAATCTGTACAACCATAGCTGGAGCACAAATGTTGGGTTGCTGCAAAATTGCTGCTTCTTTAATGTTGAGTTTTTTAAAGGCTTGGAGTTAGGAAGTGAGGTCAACCTCACTATCTCTACAAACACAGATTTGAAGAGGGATGCATTAGTCAAATCAAATTAAATGGTCACACAGAAAGCTTTGGAAACACTTGGAAAAGTGATTTATAAGGCAGGATTGATAAGGTGTGTTAGCTCCACAAAACACAGGGAAGGCTGGTAAAATACTTAAACGGTTTTCTCACTATTAACTGTACAAAATTGCATTTTGACAAGTTTATATTCAGATATACTGGTTAATATTCAGTAGCACCTAATATTCAGTTTACCAGCTGATAACACAGAACACTGAATTTAATCTATTTTCTAATGATCCTAAGTGAAAAGAATTGCCCTTCCTGAAACACACAAAATCATTTAATTAAATTAATTCAAACACCATTTCCTCAGCTGAAAGCTATTGATAAATCTTGAATTAATGTAGAATCCACTACAGTCAGTGGCAATTCTAAGACTTTTCGTTTGTGGCTTATTATCATTATTATTATCATAATTATTATTATAGTGATTATTATTTCCACATCTTTTAGCCAAAATGCTATATACATAAATGTTTACAGCAGATTCTTCCTTACAAAGTGGTTACTTTTCCTTTTGCATCTCTTAAATAAATGTATCAACTGCAATTGTATAATTTAAATTGCAACAATTTAATCAGACAAAAAAAAATCAAATTATTGTTAGAAATTACCACAAAATTCCCTCCCCAAAGAACAACATTTTAGTTTAAGTCAATGCTATAAATAAGTTTTCCTTAAAAAAAGGTTGGACCAGATAAATCTGTTTAACTATTCTGTGTTTTATAGCAACAGGAGTTTTAGCTGAAAGTCCTACATGTATAGCAATTTCGATATTGCATTATCTGCCTTTTGCTTGAGGCTTTTAAATGGATGTTTCGCTTGCATCTGTTTTTTGAGATTTTAGAAGGAAGTTCTTAATTTAGTCATAATTTTTTTCAGATTAAATTTATTTAGGAAAAAAAAGACACTGCAAATTAAATTAGAAATAGAGCAGAGCCTTTGTAATAATTAAAATGTATACAGGATTTGTACTTCCAGTTTTTTAATAATGAAGAAAATGCATGAAAGTTGAATAAAATGTACTTTATGGGCAGCCTTTTATTGGGTGGGATTATGGGGTTTTATTTAGTGATATCTCTTATCAGCCCATTATTTACATTACGTTTCAATACTCTCCATGATACTGCCCAAGAATGTTTCTGTCCAGACTCCACATCCATGGCTTGCAGATGACCGGGAGGTGAAAGGCGTCTCCGAATAAAAACAACACCTCAGTCCCCCAGCGGGCGGATGGGGAGCAGGTGAAAAATCAGCGCCAGAAGTGCTCGTTCCCACCTGGTCCGCTAAATGTGCGTGAAGGAATCGTGCAGCGGTGGTGCGAGGAAAGCTAATGTCTTTATAAACAATTCCATGGGTAAGGGATGGGTGTGAACCTCTTTGAAATAGGTCTTAATGCCTCTACGAACTTTGGGCAGCAGGTTTATTACAGAGCCCAGACAGATTGAAACAAACAAGTGGATCTGCTCAAGGCTGAACTTCTGAACTTTGGGGTAAAACGGCAGGTTCAAGGGCCGATATGTGGTTAGGCGGTTCGGGAAGGCTGTACCTTCCTAGTACCTCAGCCAAAGGAAAGGAAGAGTTTAGGATAAAAGGAGGCTGCGCCCTCCGAAATCTCGAGCGAGAAAATCCCGTGGGCGTGGGCTCCAGTGGACTCTCTCCTTTATTCGAACAAAGTTACAGGACTCCTCTGTCTCCTTTTTGGACATAAACCTCTGGCGTTTGTGCATTGTCCTGACAGTGGCACCTCCCTGGGAGGGGAGGAACAGCTTTGCTAATGGAACCTGGCAGGCTCCCACCCGGCTGTGCGCGCCACCTCGCCGGCACCCCGAGCAGTGCGGCAGCCCCGTTCCTGCTGCCAGCCTCCCTCGCTCGGCCTTCCCTCGGGAGCGGATCCCGGCCGGGCCCGCGGGCCGCTCGCAGTCCCAGCGCCGGGGGCGCGTTGCCAGGCAACGCCCGCCGAGACTCCCGGAGCGCGGGCCCGGCCCGGCCGGCTCGACCCTGCGGGGGCGCCTCGCGTAAAGCTGGGCCTTTTAATTTAATTTTGCTTTTTATTTTTACTTTTGTAGCCTGCGCATAATGTGTGAGCTACAGAGCTATTATTATCTAAAATCAGAGCCAATGATAAGCAAGCAGCTGGTACGTAGTTATTATCACAGTGGTGTGTGAATAGAAGTGGGGTTGGCGTTTTTTTAGGTATGGCATGATTTTCTTAATTTAGCAAAATTAAAAAAAAAAAAAAGCCACAGCTAAATTGCTTTCTTGCATTTTTAGATTTTTTCTTTCATTGGTTGTTTTCATTTCTATATTGGGTTAATTTAGGAGTAAAAGCATTGCTTGAATAAAAAGTCAGTGTTTTAGCTTTGACACTGACCACAGGAAATGCCTTCTCCTTTATAGCCTTCCTTTTTGAAGATGAATTTGTTGTGTTTAAACCAAATTGGGGGTTTGGGGTTTTTTTTTGTTTTTTTTTTTTGGATGCCAGAAACTAATGTTCTGTCAAATATACTTTTTGTAAGGTACAAGCCCCAAATGCTCAGGCTAGCATACGCAGACATTTGTCACCATGCCAAATTAAGCTGAAAGACTACTGAAGGTCCAAGTGTTTTGATCACCATAACACAAACCACTTCAATGCCACAAAGCACTGATCCCAAGAATGAACCCAAATAAACATTATCATTCCCCCCAGCATGGAGGAAGATGCATAAAATGTCCAAGGGCACGCATATGTTGTTGTGTATTATAACCATGAATATATGGCTTTACTGAGCTATATAGCAATAAACATCTTATGTATACTGAATTTATAAGCAAAGACCTAGAATCTTACAATCAGGCATTAGGCTAATAAAACAGACATATAAAGCTTGTTTTTCAAGGTGGTTTGGGGTGACCATTTCTTTTTTTTACAGATATTCTTAGGGAAAGAGTGGGAAAAAAACACGCAAATTATTTTATTTGAGAGTTTGCAAATTGAACAGATAACCACAGGAGCTTAATAAAAGCTCCCACTGTCTCTACACATGTGCATTGTTTTATTTTTTTTTCCTTAAAGCTCCTTCAGAATAGAAGAAAAAAAGCTAATAAAAATAATGGTATTTATTTTGCATCCATTACTGACTGAAGTACTTATTCATAAGGAAGGACTAGCTGAAATGGCAGTAAAATATCCAAAGTGAATCACAGTTAAGGTTTGAGATTTGTATTGAATCAGAATTGATATTCACATTTTATAATGTCAGAATCTGATCAGAAGTTCTCGTCGTGGTTACTGATGACAAAATAACACCCAGAAGCTCAGGTATTGGGAACCCATTTTACTAAGAGCTGTACAAAGAGAATAAAAGAGAGTTCCTGCCTAAAGCTATTTGTAGTATAAATACACAAAACAGAATATGTAGAAAATGAATTATGATAAAATAAAAAGCAAAAAAATTTAAAATTCCCAAAGGCTACACAGCACAAGCATTATGTAAGTGGAAAGCAGCCCCTCAATTCTGATCCACTGTACACCTAGATGAATTTTGGCACAGATTTCATTAGATTATCATTCTATATAATGTTCTTTTTCAGAGCCGGTCTGCAGTTGACTGAGAATACAAACACAGAAGCTAGATTTACCTGGTCCATGCCTACAGAGGCAAAGCCTTATGCAAAAAAAGTTTTTTATTGCAGCCCAGGCAGGAAAAAGTCATATTAGATAATAAGCATTAGGATTATGCCACATCTGAATGTATCGCCTTCCATGACAAAGGTGGTGTTTTCCTGTGTTTTCACCACTCATATTGCTACATCACAAGCAAAAAAGGTAACATTTTAGAGATAAAGAACTGATATCCAACATGGACATCTGTATTTTTCAGGTGGCCTAACCAAATGTATTACTGTGATCTGGATTTTAACCTCGTTTATACTTAATACATACTTAAAGTATATCTAATCCCTGAAGGCCAGTTTTCTAACCAGTTTCTTTTCTTTTCCTTTCCCTTAACTAACCAGGGGTAGGAGGTGTTCTGATACTCCATGATTTTCCTGTTCTCTTTGAAAACTTTAAGTTGTTTTGAACTTGTCTTAAAAACATTTTTCTTTTTCTATTTTCTTTTTTTTTTTCCTTTTGCTTTTTCTCCTTTAGTGTTTTTTAAGCATCCAAACTGAGTTTTAACTAGCTTTTCAACTTGCATGGCACTGCAGCTCATTGTATTTCACTTTGGCAGGCTGGGTCAAATCTAACTCACTCTAGATACATGGTTTATTCCAATTACGTTCGATTTTTATTTCCACATGTTGCCTATTTTTACAAGGACTTCTCAATACACTGCTGCTAAAATGTTCTGGGGACATCTGTCAATAATATTGCCATTGTGGCTGCAACACACAGACAGAAGAAAACCTGCTGGTGAGACTTCTGTTTTTCCCTGTGTACTAAATGGAATACTTCTTAGTAAATACAGGCAGTAAAGTAAGATGAGTCTCAACTTCTCATCTTGAAATGACCATCTGCTCTATTGATTTTTTCATCAGCCAAGTCAGTAAATGTTTTAACTGTATATATTCTTTCTTACAGCACATGTTATGTTTTGGAGACGTCTTTTTTCACTGTCTTTGATTTTCCATACTACCCACTCCAGTGTGAAACAGACTGATCAATGACGCTGCCCCTTACAAGTATTGCTAATCATTTGTTTTAAGTGCTAAGAGTCTGTTTTCCACAGGCACTCTTGATCTTTCTTTAACTTTTGCAATCCACTTTGTCTGGAGAGTTTCTCTACTTTGCCTTCTGCTATGTCATTTATGTCCTGTTTCAATGATTATTCCTTTCATTATGTCTTCTGTGGATCTTCTTCCCATTCACTTTCTCTCAGGGCGTTGACTGAATTTTTTTTATCCTTGTTAGAATTTTCTGTGCCAGCAAGTTGCTATTGTATTTCCTTAACTCTCACTATCTACTATGCCCAGTATCCTTTTTCTCTGTCTATGGCACATCCTCAGGAAATCCTGCTGCTCGTCTGTTCTTTTCTTTGGAATCTTTCTTCCAAAATCATCTTTTTTGGCACTTTCTTATCATCTTACACAACTAACTAGTCATCCTGTCATTCACCTCACCATCTTGTGGTTATTTTTTGCTTTCTGCTTTTCTTTTCCTAAACCTTCCCAGATCTCATTATTTCATTCTTAGTAATGTTTTGAAATCCCATTTCTTACATCACTTTCACACTATAAAATCCCAGAACACTCATTGGTCTTTCTCACATGCTGTGACCATTTTCTCTGTTCTGACTCTGTACCACTCCTTCAGGCCACAAAATGTGCAACAGAAATGAAACTGCTTCTAACCAGTTCTCTGTCATTCAAGCCTTTAATCTAGTTCTTGAGGCTTTTCATTCACTCCTACCTTTTAGCATAAAATTTATACTTACTGAACTCTATATATTTTATTTTTCTAATTTACATAACTAAACATGTAGAACAAGTACAAGAGAAATCTTTGCATTCCAGTAGAATGTTCAACTGGGAAGTCCTTAGCAGGGAGTGCACAAGATACATGCCAGAGAATTCTTGAGGATCCTGTTACCTGTGTCAGGATGGCTCTGAGACCACAGTCATGTTCATAGAACAACATCTGAGCATTGTCAGAAATCTGCACAGATTTCAAATAAAAATTTAACAGAATACTTCTTCTTGCTGTTTTTTTAAAAACATTTTTTATGCTATTTTATTTAATATTGACTCCATATTCTCAGATTTGAGATCTCAATTAGATTTAACTATTCTATGTTGAAAATTATAGTCCTGAGATAATTTTAGCTAATTTTAATGTTCTGTAGAATATTATTCTGGACAGTCATGAGACGGTCTATCTGATGTGTTGCTGCCTTGTTATGGGAGTTCATTTCCTATAGGCTGGAGGAATTGGTAGATGTATACACATATTTTAAATTACTTTTTGCAGGTAACCTTATTATACTGGATATGAAGCAGGAAAAAAGAGACATTGGTCAGGTGAAAGAATACATAAGATGGATTCAGCAGCTAATACTGAAGACAACATACACACACAAAAAGCAGAAGTCAGAGAACAGATAGATCTCAGAGAAACACCCTCTTGAACACTATCAGTGAGAGGGAGAATATCTTAGAACAATAACCCCACATATTCTGGGATGTGGATAATGTTCTTATTCAAAAATACATTTGGTATTCTAACTGCAGCAGAATTTGTGAGAACTTAGAGTGAGAAAGACAGACAGTTGTTGCATATGCTGATGCTGATGTTGAGTTTTCAAAGAGCAGGTTTGGATTTTTTCTTGTTTCTCTGGGTTTTGATTTTTTTGTTTGTTTAGTTGTTTGGTTTTTTTTTTTTCCTTAAATTCTATAGAGTAGCTACTGATGCTTCCAGAAAACAATCAGGTTCAAAACAAAGCACATGCAATATAAGAATCTTGGAAAATAACCTATTGCAGAGGCAGTTTATTAAAAAATAAAATTAAAGCATTAAAATTAATTAAAAGTAACTGAATTATAACCAGTGAAAATCATTGAATGGTATTACAGAAAACTCAGATATGAACGGTACCATTATGAAACAGGTGCTTGATTTTTTTTAAAGTTACACTTTTTTTTCCAATAAAATATCCAGATTATAGTTTGGCTTCGCTTTTTTAATAACAGTAAAGCCATTAAAGCTGGGATAAACAATAGTTCTACTGTAACATTTCTCATTTTGAAGGATTCTGAATTATATTGCAAACATAATCCAATATAATGTAAAGTGAAGACCTCAATCATCATGAAGACAGACACAGTTTAAAACAGGAATAAGATATAGCATACAAATGGAATTTCAGAGGCAGTTAAAAAGGAGACCAAAGATAACAAAACTGCTATGCCCAAAATACTCAGTTTGACAGTGCTGTTCCTTTCAAGATGGTCAATGTGTTTTAGTCACGAGCAGTGTAAATGATTGGTCCAAGGGGACTAGAAAGATGATTTGTTTCTGGTTGTCACCATATTTTTATTGTGACAAGGTTTTTTTTACCAGCTATAATCAACTCAAGCAGCAACAGTTTCTCTGCTTCACAGCTCCAATAGCATAGTACTGCTGTCTCCCTTCCCATCATGTTGCCATGGCTGTCAATGATTCAGTAGAACTCCAGAATCAGAGCTGTCACAGAAACAGAAATATGAAATCATATTGTCAAACTGCCAAAGATTTCACTGCAATGATATTTTCTTGTTAAAGCCAGTCTGGTTTTAAATGTCCTAATCAATGGAACACTTTCTACTTCCCATAAGGAAGCTACAGAAGAGCATTAGAGACATTCCCCATATACTTTTTTTTAGTACAGTCCTCTTTTACTGTCTCAGAGGGACCTGTACTGATTTCTGAATCTCCAACTGGTCTTATAACCAGCTAATATTTTAGAGTTGCTGTGAGTTAACCTAAAGCTAAACATCACACAGTTGCTCACTTACTCTCCCCCATACCCCAGCGGGTTGGAGGAGACACTAGGACGACCAAAACAAGAAAACTGGTAGGTTGAGCTACAGATACTTTAATAATCAAAGAAAAATAAGAAAAACCCCAAAAATTAACAAACAACAAGAACAAACAAACAAATAAACAAAAACAAATTTTCACAAAAGTGAAACAAAAGCAAAGCCCTCAACACCTCCCAGTCAGTCTTTGAGCAAGGGCTACCCCACCCCTCATCAAAGAAAAAAACCCAAAGCTTCTGCAGCTTTTAATTGCTGAGCCTGATGTTATATAGCATATATAGCTATATAGCATATATAGTTATATAGCATGTCCCTTGGTGATCTCAAATCAGCCTTCCTGGTTTTGTCCCCTCTCCATTTCTCACACAGCACCAACTTATGCTGGGGAGAGAGTTGGAAAAAGAGAAAGGACTCCATGCTATGCAAACACTGTTCAGGAACAGCTAAAATGTATTATCAGCACTGGTTTAGTCACAAATGCAAAGTGCAGCACCATACTGGCTGCTGGGAAATAAACTGACTCCATCCCTGCCAGAGCCAGTGCAAGAGGTAATCCAAACACACGTCCCTTCATCCTACCTTGAGCTAGAGAATAATGTTAGAAATTTTGTAGCACAAAGGTGACAGGATAATCATCAAGTGCAGTTTTATTCTGTAAGATTTCAGGTGCACTGGTTGGACACTTTAGCAATTGCTGGAAAAACAGGGAACTTGCTGGATATATGTTTATTCTAGGTGTTTATTGTTCTGTGGGACTCCCACAAAATGCTGGGATCACCACAGTGTAATCTCTATAGAACTGTGTGACAAAAAACCCCTATTCAGTCCTGTCTCACTGGAGAGTTCCCTAATAGCTTTAGGACTGCTTTAAACCACAAGAATAACACAGAGTGGATTTAATGCAGTTTCTAATATTAATGAAATCTCCAAAGAATTTCAACTTTTCTGCATTTTGGAAAGAAAAATTTTCCGTTCCAAGAAGATATTTTACAGTACTTGCAGATGACTGTAGTCTTACTATGAGAACACTAAAAAGCCTTAGCCATGACACTATGAGCAAATATAATGGGTACTACAATCAGTAGTTCAACGTGTAGGGCACAACCATTTCAGTTTTATAAGCCTGTACACAAGTATCTTTAAATCAGTTCAGCAGGAAGCAGTATTCCAGTTTAGTATCAATTCAGTTTATACAAGTTGCATTTACAGGGTACCTTAGCCATTGAATTCTGTACAAACTGAAGTTTATGTACTGAAGCAAAAGTGGGAGAACTCCAGGGTATAAGTCTTAAGAATGTATAGCTCTGTTCTAAAAATAGATAAATAAAGACCTGTGTGTCTGGCTGAGGTTGGGATATCTTGGGAAGAATACTGTGGCTTACTCTGCCATTGTTAAAGCATTGGGAGTCAAAAGTAGTATCAAGCTGAGACTCAATGTTTGGCATCAAACTCCATACAGAGTTAGGTCAGTTATGATATTCCTCACCACACTGCTTCTGTGCTCCTGAAACAAAGCACAGAGTGTAAACCAAATACACAATTTTCATGTATTGAATGGAAAATTCTAAAGCAGTAATCACATAATTAAGTCCCTAAGTTAGACTTCTTTGTCAACTGCAAGAGACAGATTTCTTTGAAACATGGTAAAGAAGACAAGATAACTTTGGAACTTCTAATCAATCTGTGAAAGAGTCAGTTCTCTGCATTGTGCCTCTGATTTACACTAACTTAAATTCCCCAGTTAGGTGATGCAAACATGCTCACTTAATTAGACCAGACCAGGATTCACAACAGGATGACTACACTAACTAATGGGATATCTATAAAAGGTTGTAGCTTAAATACTGCTGATCTTGAGGTACGGTACCCAGAATTTTGAGTGTATCTCTGTTGAAGGAGGACTCTGTTCACACCCTCAGCTGAAGGTAAGAGCCAAATGTTTCTTTTTGAAAACTGCATGACAGTTATTTGAGGCAACAGCCTGGCTATTAGAACACTCACTCACAACACAATGGAGTTCAGTTTAGAGCAATTGTCAACATGAGAGAAAATTACATGTCTGTCAGAAAAGTACCCTAATCAACCGTCTATTGGCTGTTCTGGGGTACTTTTCTTGGTGAAGGAAAGTATTTTGCAAGAAGCATTAAAAGGATTTATAGGCACAAATTTCTCCTCCTTAAAATAACTAGTAGGAAAGAAAAAGTATCTACGTGTATCAGTTATGCCTCTAACATCAGCATCATACTGGATCTAGCTGCACATAAATACTATGAATATTATCTTAAAGACTGTGTGGATTCTCTTTTTGCATGTCTTGCCAGCTTTGTCATTCCTTTGCCCATAGTTGTAATAGCAGAACCAAATCCAGCTCTCTGGCTTTGTGATATGCAGATTAACTCATTCCACCATTGCCCTTTTCTAGGATGCCAATGAATAGTTTTGCCTACTCATGCCAGTCAAAGCTGAGACCCAGTCCCTTCAGCCGGCAGTGACAACCCTCAGACAACAGTCTGCACCTGCTCTGATTCTTAACTTAAAGGATGGCTCTGTCTCAGTACAGCTTTTTTTCCTAGTATTGCCTTAGAGAGCTGTAGCTTCAATGAAGTCATTGTTTCTGTCATTAACTGCTTGAATAATTCATTACTTAACAGAAAACATCCCTCTTTGCTCTCTGTTTATTCCATTGTTTGTACATTTCAAAATAAATAAGTCAATGAGTAATACAGTGGCTATTTTGAAAAAGAATTTGCTTATCCAGGAAAAAAGAAATGCTTGGCACAACAAGTAGGGAATTAAAAAAAAAAGAAAGTTTATCTTTTTCTTATTTTACACATAACCTGACGTATGTGTCTCAGAGAAACTGCTTTGATTACAAATAAATGTAATGACCAATAAAAGTGAGGAAATTATTTGATGCATAATTATAATCACGATTGGAATGTGATTAATTTATTAATAATGTTGTTCTAATTTCCTTATAAAAGTAAGTACAGAAATCTTCTAAGTTTGGGAAGCTGAAGATACAGATTAATATCAGGACTAGAATTGTCACAAAGATAAACTGTGTTCCAACTTGCACCAGTAAACAGGAGAGAGGTAATAGAGGGCATAACTCAGTGCAACATCTGCTTCGTGTGCTTCCTGTGAGTTATGAATCTTGCACTATCAGAATCATTCTGTATCACCAAATTTGTGTGGAGTATTTCCTGTTCATCCTTAAAGAATGTCACGGTTTCCAGATACTAGTCTGAAGTGACCATTACTGCTTCATGTACTTTTTGTTTTAATCATTTTAGGTAAGAGATTTAATGATAGGAAGTCAAATGGCTCAGTAATGCATCTGAAACTATGGGTAATAGGATAATTGGCAAGATCAATCTGCTGATAAGGCATAAGATAGGATAAAATATCTTACTTTATATGGTAGTAAAAATGTACTGACAGCCCTGAATTCTTTTAAATATGGAGCAGTTCTATAACATGATCTCTCAGTGTAGCTTCCTAAGTCATTCTAGAATCTTGTTAGCAATGGTTTGTGTAGCTTAAAAAGATACAAAAGCTTCTTTTACATGAATCTACAGAACAGGAAAAATGTGAAGGAGTGACAAAGGTTAAAATATTATTTCTGTGAATAAACCCAATGAAAAATACATAACACATAACATATTCTGGCAAGAGCACTCCACTCCCCTGGACAATACCTGGCCACCACCAGTTTTCTGTGCCCTTTCTTTTGTGCTGCACAGCACTACAGCACAGCTGTCACTGGTACAACCATGACCCTGCCACACCTCACCCCTAGTTGTGGAAATGAGAAGGGCAGGAACCCTTGGACAACAGAAAAGGCCCCAGTCAATAAGAGGCAGAGAAATTTCTGGACTATGATCAAGTATGATCATGATCCCCAACCCACCAGGTTATAAATGGGGTGCCTGACAGAAATCATGTGTGGTGTTTCCTGAAGCAGTCTGTCTGTGATGGGGAACTTCCCCTGGGGACTGGGATGGCATCCAAGGAGATCTCCCAGGACTAAGTGCCCTCCCAGCACTCCCAGGTGAGTGGCTGTTTTTCTGCTGGATATCCTTGAGCAATTCCAGGACCCTCTGGGTGAAGCAAATTGATTTTCTGTCTAATGCTGAGTGAGAGTGTGTGTGCATGAGCGGGTGTGCACTTGGGGTGCTAATTTCTGTCCATGTAATATCCCTGACAGGTAACAGTGCACCTGGAGCCTCTTAAATGTTATTGGAGTATCATTGTGGTTACCACTGTCATTTGTTAGTTTCGGCCATTGATTTTGGTTGAGAATTAAATGTTGCCTAAGTTTGTTATTTGCTTGAAGTTGTTTTCATGTGCCTCCGTGACACATATGCAACACCACAAAAATCAGTTGAGCCAGTATGGCCAAACTTGAGCATGGTGGCATGCAAGAAGATTCAAAGCCCTATCTATACACCTGTAAGAGGCTGATCTGCTGTTCTGAAGCTAAAAGTACTGATGGTAAAATACAGGAATCAAGGAATAATATTTTGATTCCTGCTGAAGTCATTAGGATTTTTAAAATTTATTTTGTGGGGACCAGGATTTAATTAAATGAGTTTGCAAATACATGTGTGTATAAATAAATGCAAATATATTCACACAAGAGAACATCGAAGTATCTCTATGCAAGGTAATAAAGAGGATATTGTTAATACTAATATATTAGCAGTCCTTGGGCAATGAAAACTAAGTAACTATGGGAATGAGTTGAGAGAATTAGGGTCCAACACATTTTTGGAAAATTCATTTTAATGGTGTTCTCATATTACTAATGCAAGTAAAAGTGCCAAACAGAGTTTTAAATAGACTTTCTGCATAAATTATGCTTGTTTGATATTCATAAAAATCTCTTTCTCTTCATATATAAGCAGGAGTATTTCTTTTATAGATCTCTGGAGCATAAAACTACTGAAAGTGGGGGCAAAGTGAGCCAAAAATTGGTGAAAAATACTTCCAAAAAAAAACTTGGTTTTAAGACACTGGAAACTTCATTATTATTAATTACACATAACATCGGTTTTTTATTTTACAGTTTACAAATGTTTTACATTTTACATTTTTCAGCTTACACCAAATTATGCAGCCTTTTCTGTGTTTTTAAGTCACATTTTCAAACGGACCAAAATATTTCAGGCTCAAGGGATGGATTATCTCATTTGCTATACACATTTGGCACTATCCAACACATTGTAGTAGACTGGAATTTCATTTAGATTTTGGAAAATCTGCATTATTCATGCATTACAGAGAAAATAATAGGTGCATTAAGATTTTGAAAGAAACTCTTAGAGCACTATTGACAAGAGAAAACAAAGAGAAAAATAACTCAAATAAATATTTGTAGAAGGGCAGGTAAGTATGTGTGTATTTTAATAGACACGTATGTACAAGTACATTGTCCTTCTAAAAATATTATTCTTATCTTATGATGTTACAAATTTCTAATTATTTTTTAAATACTAGCTTTTTCTATAAATTTTAACAATTTTTTGCTTGGTTAGAATGTATTGCAAAATATATAATTGCTTCCCAAAATGGAACTTCTACTGCCATATCTCAAGCTTTAAACACCTCAGCACACAAACCATTTCATTTTGCAAGTCTGTTCATGCTTTGTATAGTGGCCTCTCACAGCTGGGCCCCTGAGATCTATTGCAATTGAAATGAAAGATTAGTCAGAATAATAACATGCTAACACAGTGATGCTAGCAATGCTGCAAGATCTGTAGTTAAACTTATAATTATAGTAACTGCTATTCAGAAAATCTGCAAATCCTGAGATCATCCTTACTGACAATCCCTTTCTACTAGTGCTCTTAGAAAACTGCTGTACTGAGACACACTGTCACTGAGGCTGGAGGATTCTGCCCTGGCAATATGTAATCTCATTTTTAATGTGCTATTCCTGCGTTTTCTCAGATTGCTTGCCAAACCATGGAAGTACTGCCTTAAAAATAGAATACTATGCATGGAAGAGAAGAGACATGAGATACTAGGAAGGGAAAATAAAGAACTAGAATAGAACTAGAATGCTTTGGCTGTCTACTGGACATTAGTCATAAAAGACTCGGGCCCTTTCTTCTTTTATTACAACTTTCTTGAAAAGGCTGGAGACAGTTTCCTACACCTCCCATGAGCATCCATCTTGGTGTTCTTTAGTTCTACTCTACTTCTTTAAGTCCACTCTAATATGGATTTCTTTCAAGCAGGAGCTATTTGATACGGCCTTTGGACCATGCCTGAACACTGATGTTGCTGCTTAAACCGCCTCCCAGTCTCTGCAGTGCAGCAACAGCTGGCATATACCAGCACTGCCCCTAGGACACATCAGCAGTGTTATTTTTTAAGGTTTCATACAAGGAATGGATTTTATAAGGTATGTGATCCCAGAACCCAGTATTGTTTCCAATTGTCAGCAACTTGTCCCTGGTACAGGGTCTTGGGACATGCCCAGGCTTGGCTTAACCTGGCTAGGTTTTGCTGTGGTAAAACCTGCTCTCTCAGGACCCTGCAAGTATTGGGTAGCCTGTTGGTTCTCTGCCCAGACAAAACCAACCTGGATTATTGCTGCATGACAAATATCCCCCTTTGTAGCAATAGTTGCTGTGGGCAGGAAAAAGTCTATAATAGCTTGTGGGTTAACATGGCCAAACTTCAGCTGGGATTTAATGAGGAAAAGAAAACAAACACAAAAAGGAGGAAGCAGATTGTTAAGATTATGCCTAAAAGGAACCCTGTGTGAATCCAAGACTGAGGAGAATGATGTCAGGTGGGGACTTCTGGAGTCAGCTAAGAGGGAGCCAGGACAGGCTTTGGCAGAAGCTACCTCAGAGACCCCATCCCACCCTGCAACACTGGCCAGGGCCCTTTGTTGCCTTTTCTGAACATGTGAGTGCTACTCAGCAACGTTAAAATTACCTTGGTTTCATCAGTAGCGCTATTGTCCTAGGAGTGACTGATAGAACAGGAAGGTGGATGCAAGCAGATCAGATGGGCCTCCATCAGCTCAGCAGAAACAGCAAAAGTGCACCAGTGAGGGGGCCAGCTCATCTTTCCCCAAGTGCTGGATTTTGCTTTTGACACCTGACAGTCTTTTTTTTTTTACTTTTTTTGGCAAAGAAGGAGAGGAGACCCCCATGTAAGTGACAGAACTCCACTACAAGGTTGGGACAAAATGTTGTGCCTTGGAAAGAAAAACTGTCAGAATTGCAATCAAAAGCTGCTTTCCTGATGACTCTCTTCCTGCACAAATTATTATGCTAAAGTTCTTGCTGCTTATTTTCTAGTTAATTTCTGCATGAATAAGGGATACTCTGTACACATTCCCAGGAGTATTTTAGAGAAAGTCAGATTGAAAATATTTAATGCAGTGGATTTCTAGGAGTGCCTAATCAGAAAGAGAAATACTAATTTTGTATTAAAAATTAATTTACTTCTGTTTGACTTAAAACTCAGGATAAATACAGTCTCAGATTTTTCTCTTGAGGCACAACAGAAGTTAAATCATTATTGAACAAATTTGGTATGATGGATCATTCCAATCTATTGCTTTTCCCTTATGGTAGTCCCCAGTTTGAGTTGTTATTAAATGATCATGTAGTTTTCAAAGATTATTTCTTTTTTTCTTTCTTTACAATTGAGGATTATTAGAAACTTTTTTTTTTTTTTTACATTAGATAGTGACCAAAGACGAGCATTACAGGGAGGGGAACCATTTTCAGTTAGAATGTAGTGTTCTTCAGTTCTCTAGACATGAAAGTCTGATGCCATTTCAGCTAAGCTAGCTTATCCCTCTACACTTCCAGTGCCTGTTCTTGAGAGCTGTTGCTCTTTTATAGGTGCACTGTAGATGGATGTGTCAGCTGCCCTCATGTATTTGAAAGATCAAGAGACATAATTCAGAGTAATTAGCTCCAACTTTGATGATCATTCAATGAAGAAACAGTGAAACTGGTGTTACTGAATTCTACCTGAAATGTGTGGTGCAGCATTTGAGATCCTTAAGGAAAATTATTATAACCAATGTAAGGGAATAAAATAATCATAACAGTATAAAAAGTTGTAGCAGTGGTTTAAGCCCATAATACCCTTTCCACCCCGAGAAAACTGTGGAGGCCCAAGGACTAGGACACCCCTGGGGTGGAGTCCAAAATAGATTGCCCCAGAGAGGGGTCGAGTTCTAAGGGGGCTGGTCGCCCTCTTATCATTTGCCCTGCTTCTTGTCCCTCAGCCCGGGATTGTATTGTTTGTATCTCCCTCTCCTCCCTTCCCCCTTTCTGGTTGGTCCCTGTCCCTTTGTCCCTCCCTAGCTCCTCCCCAGTGCCGTTCCAGGATTAGTTGTTACCTTCAGAATAAAGTCTGATGCCCTGCCGCTGCCCGGGGTCTCTGGCCCTTGAGCCCAGGCAGCTGACCTCTGTGTTACTGCCTGTCTGTCTGCTCCGGGCCAGAGAGCGCTCCCTTTGCAGAACTCCGGCTCTGTGGGAACTGCGTGGCTGCCTCACGGAAGGCACGGCCCGCAGCCAGGGGACAGCCATCCCTGACTGCTGTGGACCTACATCAGGGACACTTGCAGACGCCGCCGTCGGGCTGCTGACCAAAACCCTGGTGGTCATATATCTAGCACACGCCATCGGTGACAACAAGTTAATGTGGGCACCTAGACCTCATCTTACTCAGCCAATAGTATTTGCCAGTATCAAGGTTATACAGTCTTTAAAAAACCAGACACACAATTTACATCTTGTTTTACAAATTGAAAACCATGCAACAGGTTGTAGTATTAAATCACAATCAACTGCATAAACTGATTTAACTATTCCACTTCAAAATAGTACCTCTGTTCCCTCCAAATTTCATCTTCTTTTTCCTCAAAAAGCTAATTTTCTTCCAAGTTTCCTCAGCTCTTTCCTCAGGAAGCTTATCTCCCCTCTAATTTACCTCATCTTCTCCCTGAAATGTGACCTATGACTTCTCTAATATACCTTAGTTTTTCCGTCAAAAAATGCTCATTTTGTCACCTACAAATTACTTCAGCTTTTCTCCTCAAAGCATCACCTCTTTCGTCTCTAAAGCACATCATGGAAATTTTTTGGTGAAAAGCTGAAAATCTGTTTTCCTCTGAGCAAAGGGGACATGGAAGCCCCTCTCAGTGACAAAAGTGGCACACACAGCCATTTCCCTCTCTCCAGATGACACAATTTCTCTGTGCTGCAGGGTGTCTCCTCCCACCTATCCACCCAGTCCCCTGCTCAGCACCTGTAGCTGCCTGCTCTGCTCTGCAGTGCTGACCCTGAGCACCCTAAACACCACAGGGACATCCCTGGAGCCCTTCAGTTCCCGCAGACCCCACTGCAGCATAAGTGAAAAATCCCTTCCTGTATCCTGGGAAGCTACTTACAGGTACAAGGGTAGTCAGGTGGAAGCCCATGTTGCAAGCACCTGAGGTGCAAGTACCAGGTGCCACCAAGCCTGATTTCTTGAGCAAATCTGTTGACCATCAATACCATCCTTGGAGTGGAAGTCTGAACATTCTGTTTTGAACCCTGAGAATGCAAAAAGTATGTTCTCTGTGGTGTACATAGTGAGGAAGCCATTGCTCTTTTGCAATTTTTTCTTTAGACACCTATTTTAGGAAGAACCCCTCTTCTGTGCCATTCCTGTGCAAACATAAGAAAAAAATGTAGAAAAGGAAATGAAACTGTCCAGACATGAGTTATAGTTATTAGCATTCTTTTCACAGACTCATAGAATGGTTTGGGGTGGAAGGGACCTCAAAGATCACCTAGTTGCAAGCCCCCTGCCATGGACAGGGACACCTTCCACTAGACCAGGTTGCTGAAAGCCCCTTCCAAACTGGCTTTGAATACTTTTCCTTCCTAAACCTTCCTGCTTGCATTTCTGAAGTTAGCAGGCATTTAATGACCATGAAAATTCAGAAAATGTGGAAAAAGAAGATTCATGCTCTCTTTTTCCTTCTCTGCTTCTCACACCCACATCCTTCCTGTCCCTGGATTTGGATTTGCACCTTTCATTTCTTTGAAATTCCTGGATAGAAAGACCTGACAAGTCTGATTACCACAACGTTGCCCTAGAGTAAGAAAGCTGAGCTCTCTGAAATATCCCAAGTCCTGAAATAAAGTTATAAATCATGAGATCATAAAATAAATATATTTAAGTTTCTCTGTTGGCTTGGAAGCCTTTTTAACAAGCCTGCATTTCAACTCTTTCGTTGTAAGGGCCACATCAGTCAAGAAAAATTCTCAGCTGTACAAGCAGCTGGGTATGTGCAATGAGCCAGTTGTAACATGACAGATGTCATTTTAGTCTTTCCACAGGACAGGTTTTATTCGTGTTGTGAATCTCAGTCTTGAAGAGACTCAAATTTCAGACAAAATGAGTAATGGGCAAGTTACTCTGGCAGCAATGTTTAGCAGCAGGGCCACTATGTAGGCTAAGGGAAATAGCAGAGAAAACTTTTTCCTCAAGATACATGTCTCTGGAGTGTTACATGCCAATGCTACCTGGGGCAAACACATCTGGTGGTGCACAAGAGGGCATTTGCTTTCTTGCTTAATTCTGGCATTTGCTTTCCTTTGGAGATGCTTGTTTAATGCTACTTCTGGAGCTAAGGCAGGAGGTGAGGCCTCCAAGACCTGCTCTGTGAGCTCAGGGGAGACTGATTCTGGCACTACTGTTTTCTCTGCTCTCTCTGGAAAATCTCTCACTAGGGGCTGGAGTGGTGAAGGCAGTGACTGAACCCTGGGATCCCCACATGTGCTTACAGACAGACACCAGACTTTGGTGTGGGATATCAACACATCCATTCCCTACTCCTATATCTGTTTCCTCACTCTCTATCCGTCTGTGATAAATAACTTGTCTATGGGATAGAGGGAGGCACAGCTATTCAATTATCAGTCTCCAAAGAATTACCTGTTTCCTGGACACCGTCTCCCACTTTGGGAAGAACAAGTTCCTCCTGGGTACAGAAACATCAACACATCTACAGTATCAGTATAATTCTTGAATTTATCTAAATATGATTTTTTACAAGTTTCATGGAGTTTTATTTTTTTTCTTTTTTTTTTTAATGTAATGTCTGTGTGATTAATTTGTGAGCAGGGGCTCTCCTTTTCTGCTTTCTGCTCCCCTGTGAAAGAGTGATCCTCTGAAGTAAACACGAGGCTTAGTTTGTTTTAAAATGCAGCATTTACTCTTTCCAATTGGGCATACAAACCTAACTAATTCCATTTTATTCTTAGCTCTCAATATCCTACTAGTGTTTTTTAGCACTGCTTACACTTAAAAATCCAATATTTTTAAAGCAATTTCACCTTCTCACAATGAAGTTTCCAGAACATTCAGTCTACTTCCAACATTAAGAAAATAAAATTACTAGTATGTATTAAAAAGATCATTGTGCAATATAGAAAGAAAACAGGAGGCCAGATCTATATTTCTCTTTAGTGACAGGATTTCAGAGTTTTCTGGGGCCTTGAGCCAGGTGCTGCCTATGCCACTGAGAATCCAAATCCTTGTTTCAGTTGTTAGATTCCCTTTTGCAGTCTAGCAAAGCCATAAGGTAGTAAAAACTTTAACATTTGCATTTCCATTGACCAGAAGAAAAGATATATTTCAAAACTAATCAGATTTGTCTTGAACACAGGACAGATTTGGCTTCTGGAGGGAATGATACTCTAAACATTGGCTAAAGGAAGGATTTTTAAAAATACATTTCTACCTGGGCTTGGGAGGTGCTTAAGTTTTGGAGGGGGTATGATGCTGTGAAAGAGAGAGAACTAAAAATACTTGCTTTTTTGCAACCACTGTTTTATGGGCAGTCCAATTTTCCTTCAAATTTAGTTTTTTGGCTGTTTCTAGTGTAAAAATAGTATAGACTGGAAATAAAAATATATAGACTGGAAAAGGGAGGGAAAGGGGGAGGGAGGTAAA